>JAGFPH010018958.1:0-15773 GCA_018207615.1 Philaenus spumarius
TCCACGATCACATTTTAAACACATTCTTGAACACATTTTAAAGAATTCAAGAAATCTTATATTTATAGAAAATTATCAAAACGGAAACATTGTATTTTTTGACAACGAATGACACTGTACTATAAATCCACAACCTCGTTTAAAAATGCCAGTAATATTTGATCAATAGTTTTGTTTTGACAGACTACTGTAATAGGGAAAACATAAAAGTATATAAAGTTATTGTTTTTAAAATTATATAAATATGTTTTTTACGAAAATCACCAAACGTCTATATTTTTAAATGGTGTTGTGAAAATATTATATCGCATGATGAAACATATGCATTACAATATCGACGAAATGCAATAAATATTATAGTTATTGGTACTAAATTTTCACATTATGTTTTATATAGTTTCTGAACATAGAATACAAACTTACATAAAAATTCTTTCTTATTTTTTTCTAATAGCTCTAAGTTTGAAAACCAAAACATAATGTATTTTTCTAATTACTGGGAAGTTTATAATTTGACCAAGATAACGATTTTTCTTAATGTTAAAGTATAAGAATAATAATTATATAAACTCAGTTTTCAAAAGTAATAATATTATTAAGGGGATTTCCATCAAATTCTCTTACTTATATAAAACTTCTTTTTTTTCTTCTTGCATCTATTCTTAGTTCTTAATGTTAAAACTTTAAAAATTAAACTGATAATACTTTTGCTCTTGTTAAATATGTTTAACTTCCAATTACTACTTTTAATGTCAGATGAATTATTCCTTGCCTTAATAATGTATATACTCGAAGTTGTATATTTTAATATTTACCGAATATGAATGATTTTAGAAATATCTATATACTTTATAAACTAGTGCGCATAATAAAAATCATTGGAAATGCTGCTGGAAACAATAATTAATATACTTTTCCTCTAATATTTTTAATCTGTGTCATATTCCAAGTTATATATTTTAGAGTTGTTTGCGTAATAATTTTAGAAATACTTGTATCTTGTCAAGGAAATAATACAAATTTGTAATAAAATTTCTTTACAAATGTAATAATATACGGCAGGCCTACTTAAACTTCTATGCGCTTATATTCATATATCACTTTTCTATTTTTTGGTACATAAAAGTAATTTTGAACAAAAACTTGTGATTGATTAAATAATACATATAAGGTCCATGATATTTAAACATATACACTAATTTACATTAATTATTTAGCACTTTTATACATTTTTCTTAAGTATCCATATTTATATTTCACTTTTCTAATTTATAGAACCTAAAAGTAATTTTGTATCCAAAACTTGTGATTAACTAAAAATAATACATATAACGTCCATGGTATTTAAACTTATTTTAGACTAATTTACATTAATTATTTAGCACTTTTATACATTTTCTTAAAGTATCCAAGCTGATGGGACTGTATTTGTCCATCAAAGTGGTGAAATTAGAATTATGTATACGATTTACTTTAGAAAACAACTTTAAAAATATTTTGAATAACTTTAGTACATAATAAATCGGGAAATATAAAAATTTTAAGCGTTTAGATGGCATTCTATATATTTTATAAACTAGTGGGCATAGTAAAAATCATTGGAACTGCTATTGGAAACAATAAATTAAAATACTTTTTAATTTTTAAAGTATTTATTTATAAGTTTTATGTGATTTACTTTAGAAAATATTGTTTAAATATATTTCGAAAACTTTTAGTAAATAATAAATCGGGAAATAATACATATTTTAAATGGGAAATAATATTTCTTTACAAATGTAATAACACAAGTTTATTATTGTTTTAAGTTCTTAATCTTCTGTGCACTTATATTATTCATATTTCATTTTTCTCGTTTCTACTACATAAAAGTCATTTTGAAACCAAAACTTCTGATTTATTAAAAATAATTAAACAAATATATTCATTTACGTTAAATATTGTACTTTTATAAATAAAATTTTTTATTTTCTTCTACATAAAAGTTATTTTGAAACCAAAAATTGAAATTTATTAAAACTAATTAAACACATAGATTAATTTACTTTAATTAATTATCGTACACTTTAATAAATTTTTTCTTAAGTGTCCAAGTGGACGGAGCTATATTTTTTCCATCAAAGTGGTGGAAATAGAAATATTTATGTTTACTAATTAAGAAATCAGTTTTAAATATATTTTTAAAACTTTTTGTAAATAATAAATCGGGAAAGTATAAAAATTTGATATGGGGAATAGTATTTCTTTACAAATGTAATAACACAAGTTCATTATTGTTCTGTGCATTTATATTTCTATTTTCTTCTACATAAAAGACATTTTGAAACCAAAACTTGAGATTTACTAAAAATAAATAAACAAATCGATTCATTTACGTTGATTATTTTGCACTTTTATGCATTTTTTCATTTTTTATAAACTTCATTTTTTTATTTTCTTCTACATAAAAGTAATTTTGAAACCAAAACTTAAAATTTATTAAAAGTAATTGATCAAATAGATTCATTTATGTTAATTATTGTACACTTTTATAAATTCTTTTTAAGTATCCAAGTGGAGTGGTTTATATTTTTTCCATCAAAGTGGTGGAAATATAAATATTTATGTTTACTAATTATTAAGAAATCAGTTTTAAATATATTTTGAAAACTTTTTGTAAATATTAAATCGGGAAATATAAAAATTTGAAATGGGAAATAATATTTCTTTATAAATGTAATAACAAGTTTATTATTGTTTTAAGTTCTTAAACTTTTATTTATATTATTCATATTTCACTTTTCTAATTTCTGCTACATAAAAGTCATTTTGAAACCAAAACTTGTGATTGATTAAAAACAAATAACCAAAGAGACTAATTGACGTTAATTATTGTACACTTTTTTTTACATTTTTTCATTTATATAAGTTTAATTTTTCTTTTTTCTGCTACATAAAAGTCACTTTGAAACCAAAACTTGAGATTTACTAAAAATAATTAAACAAATAGATTCATTTCCGTTAATTATTATACACTTTTACACATTTTTCGTATCCAAATAGACTTTTCGTATCCTGTGCACTGATTTTTCTATTTCCTTCTATATAAAATTCATTTTGAAACCAAAACTTGAGATTTATTAAACAAATAGTTTAATTTACACTAATAATTTTACACTTTTATCCATTTTTCTTACGTATCCAAATGGTTGAATTAAAATTATTTATATGATTTAATTTATAAAACATTTTTAAATATATTTTAAAAACTTTTAATACATAATAAATCGGGAAATATAAAAATTTTAAGAGTTTAGATGGCATTCTATATATTTTATAAACTAGTGGTCGTAATAAAGTCATTGGAACTGTTGTTGGAAACAATAAATTAATATACTTTTCCTTTAATATTTTAATCTGTGTTACATTCCCTGTTATATTTATAGTTATTCGTGTCATACTTTTAGACATTAGACAATCTTAATTATAACTATCGTTGGAAAACTTTTGTTATATTCGGATATCTTCGAGAGGAGAGAGAGGAGTGGGGGTCGTGGACACTATGATCGTGGAAGTATAGTAATCTAAAATTTTACCTATATGACGAACTTAATTAACATTCTAATCCTTTATAATTTGAAAAGCGCGCGAGTGTGGCGTCGAAAGATGAATCTAGCGCCATTCTTAAATGTAACTTTCGTGGAAATGACTTCGGTTGTTTTCGACTTTCTTCGGAAGGGGAGGGGGAATTGTGTTGCGGGTTAGTATAACCTAGGGGATAAAGGGGTCGTTGAAACTGCTTCGTTGAAAGCATACCAACCTAAAATCTTACCTATATGAAATTCGTGCGTGTGTGGCGTTGAAAGATGAATCATTGCATAAAATTCTATATAATTTTAAAAATAGCGCTTTTGACTCATTTAAGTTAGATAGTGTAAAATATTTAAAAAATCGCGGGTTATGATTAATTAAAAAATCTGTAAAATAATTAAAAAATCGCGCGTTATGATTAATTTAAGTTAGATAATTTAAAAATCGCTCGTTTAAAATGACTCATTTAAAGATAACGAATAATTTAAAAATCGCTCGTAAAACCGGGATGGAAAAGTACTTTATGACTAATTTAAAGATAACGCCAACATCCGGTTAAAATTTGATCGTTAGACTAATTATTATTTACATAGTTTAATCTCTTATTGACTTTGATTTGTTGACACACTGGACCAAACTCCGGTTGAACTTTGAGAGATAGACTAATTATTTACATTAATTAGTATTTACTTACCTTATCTTTGTTGACACAATGGCGCCAGACTCCGGTTGAACTTTGAGAGCTAGACTAATTATTTACATTAATTAATATTTACTTTGATTTGTTGACATACTGGACCAAACTCCGGTTGAATGTTGAGCGATAGACTCATTATTTACATTAATTAATATCTTATTTACTTACCTTATCTTTGTTGACACACTGGACCAAACGCCGGTTGAACTTTGATCGATAGACTAATTATTTACATTAATTAATATCTTATTTACTTACCTTATCTTTGTTTACATAAGAAGCCAAAAATTAGCACTATTCGTTATCTATGACCTTTGGACTGTTTACTTAATCCTTATCTTTGTTTACTTATCTTATCTTTGTTTACATAAGAAGCCAAAAATTAGCGCTATTCCAAAGTTGACCTTTGGACCGTGACCTTTGGTTTGTTTGTTTGTCGCGGTGAACGCCGGTCATTACTACTCCGCCATTTTGTTTGTTGTGCAAAATAATTCATATCTAGAGAACGGTTTGACTGATTGAGTTCAAACTTGGCATGAAGCTTAACCTAACAATGATATATCTCAAGAAAAATAATCGATACTATCGAATCTTGCGTTTCAAAATGGCAGCTGTTTGAAAATTTCAAACCTAAATCAATCAAAAACCGTACATTTTATGTGTAATAATTGGTTTGTTCAACCCGGCATACTGTACCAACACAGTAAACATAGCAATATTGTATGTACATCTGCTGTCATTACCTTTAACTTAGCTATCATCCTTCATCCGATTGTTTTGACAGTTACACCACCCGATAGGGAATCAAAAGGGCTACAAAAAAGGTGTCTTGACATTTTTCATTAAAATGTACGGTTTTTGAGTTATTTAGGCTTGAAATTTTCAAACAGCCGCCATTTTGAAGCGCAAGATTCGATAGTATCGATTATTTTTCTTGAAATATATCATTGTTAGGTTAAGCTTCATGCCAAGTTTGAACTCAATAAGTCAAACCGTTCTCTATATATGAATTATTTTGCACAAAAAAACAAAAGGCGGATATCTGGGAAACGAAGAGTTTTTGGTCCTATGTTTATATGAACTTTTTTTGTTATTTTCACCTGAAGAACAAGTCCTGAGAATTTCTCCGTTTCTTGTGGGACACCCTGTATAAAAGCATAACATCTATACTTGGCCGATTTTTTAAAATTTTGTTGTCATTGGGAAGCACTTTTAGAGTAAATTTTAAAATAATTTCTGGTGACCAAATTATCTCCCTTTTCTCAATAAAAACTAAAAAGTCTACAAAATTTTTTAACTATTTAAGTTATGTTAACCGGTTTTCCCATGTGATTTTTCTAAAAGTTGATTCTTTAACAATTTTGTAAACAAGTTTTAATGGTTGGAATTCAACTCTGTTTTTGTTACCAAGTAATTCTGTAAAACAGTTTAGAACAATTAAATTTGGAAAAATGTTTTGCAGTAGGTTGAACAAATAAAATAGAGAATTCTTAAAAGATATTTCAAGAAGTTTACGGTGAGGAAATAATGCCACATGTTTCCACAGCACAAATATCATTCACAAGGAAAATATCTTTCAAGAAAAAAAATATGTTTGAGGTGAAAATCTAGTTTTCAGAGAACACAGTTACTGTTAGTGTACAAATACATGTTTGAAGTAAAGCTGAAATGTTGAAATTAGCTTATGCAGAAGAGCTCAGGCTATTTTTAATTGTATTGTGATATTCAGCTCTAACAAAATATTATATGTCAGAAAATGGTATAGTGCAGGGTTACCAATTTCTCCATGTGAAATTTTCCTTGTATTTTATTTAAAAAATATTGAAACATTAGTTTCGGAAAAGCAATTGACAGATTATTAGGAGTACATAAACAAATTTGTTCCAAATAAAAATTCATATACAGGCTTAAAAATTATATCTAATTATACGCCTTTATCAAATCGTTTACTTTAGTAATACATAATTCTTACAGCACTCCATTTAGCATTCAATATTCTTCTAAAGTATGAAAATTTATAATATAGACTATATTTAATTCTCAGTAATGAAATATTTATCCTTACGTAATTAACCAATTTGTCTGATAAGAACTGGTCATTGTCACAATTTGTGTTGCATATGCTTTTTTCAAACCTGCAGCAGCTACTTCTAAAGTAAACTTAAATACTCTACCCATTTGAAAAGGACCTGGGATTATATATTTTCTTGCTAAAAAAAAACAAAGCAAACTATTATAAATTAATGAAAAGTATACAATTTCTACCTTAGAAGAGATAAATTTAAGCTTTGTTGGATGTATATAAAGTGGTTTAACCCTAGAAAGCTAAACTATAATAAAAATTACGAGGGAGTTTTGTTTTTGCCTAGTTTCCTCCCCTTAACCTGTGTCAATGGTCTTGATCGTCCAGTTCCTTGTCGCACTGGGGCGTTTCGCTGAAATGTTAATGTAAGTCCTGCTATTGTTCAGTCACCTGCAGATACGCAACCAACCACTAGTGGCGCAGCTACCCCGCAGCCTGTTGTTGCTGCGACCCCCTACCTATCACTACTACAAAGCAACATGGTATGCCTAGTTAAACAGAAGGTAGGCCCACAACAGCTGATACACACTTAGTGGTTTGTGAGAAAATTAGTCTCAGAGGGAAAAATGGGCATCGGTGGACAAACAAGCCAACGGCTGCTGGAAATAAATCCCCAGTAGCTGGAAATATTATGTACATAAAGCCTGGAGGCACTGATGTTGAAAAAACAAACTAATACCGGTAGAAGTTTTCAAACCTTTTCTCTCATGAAATAAAAAATAAAATTGTTTACAGCACAAACTTGAAAATTCAAGAAGCGCTAACTACAAGACACAAACTAAAACTATTAATGAAATGAGTAATACTAAATTTGATGCTCTATTAGGGTTATTGATTCTTTCTGCTGCAAAAAAGGACAATCACTTGCCATCAAACGAGCTGTTCAACCCAGAGATCAGTGGTGGGAGATACCACGCGACCATGAGCTGCCATCGTTTTAATTATTTGTTGAAGTGCTTACGGTTTGACGACTATAATACTTGTGCTGATCGGAAGAAAACTGACAACTTTGCTCATATTAGGGAAGTTTGGGATTTATTTATCGCTACATGCCGAAGTTCTTACAAACCCGGCTCTTTCCTTACAATTGATGAACAGTTGCTTGCATTCCGAGGATGATGTAGTTTTAGGGTTTACATTCCGAACAAACCCGATAAATACGGGATCAAGATTGTTTTAATGAGTGACGACGCAACAAAATATAAGGTTGACGCCATTCCTTACACATTAAAAACTTTGGACACGGAAGGTTTACCTCAATCCGAGTTTTTTGTTTAACAATTCTTATGGATCCAATCGGAATATAACGGTTGACAATTGGTTCTACTCGATACCGTTGGCAACCTCACCCTTGGAAGACCCATACAAGCTTACAATTGTAGGTACACTAAAAAAAATAAACGATAAATCCCACCTGAAATGATAAATCCTAAGGGCAGAGCCGTAGGAACAAGCATGTTTTGTTTTGATGGTCCAAAAACCATGGTTTCTTACAAGCTAAAAAATTCAAAAGTGTTTTTACTATTTACTTGCCACAAAAAGCCTATAATCGATCAAGTCTCCAAGAAACCTCAAAGTAATCGAGACCTACAATGCTTCAAAAGGGACCAAATGCTACAGTTCATACGATGGAGCAAATGTGTCACCATATGTCGTGCAGCCGTGGCCAAAAGGTGGCCTTTGTGCGTATTTTATGGCTTGCTGAATATTATTCTTGTGAATTCATATGTCATTTACGTCACTAATGTTGTGAAAAGCGGCCAGAAACCACTGTCAAGAAGAAAGTTTGCCATGCAAATACACCAGAGCCTTATCGAGCCATGGCATCAACAGTGGTTGGAGTACCCAACTTTGACTCGCAAACTCCGATAATCTATTGCTGATATCTTGAAAGTTTCGGTGTCAGGCATGACCTTCCTCAAAACTTACCACGAACAATTTGTGGTATTTGCCCGTCAGTGAAGAGAAGGATGACAATGGTCTACTGCTGCCGCTGCAACAAACCGATCTGAGCTGAGCATCGCGGAAAGTGCTGTGTCGACTGCGTCGAGGACTTGTAAATGCCTAAATTTGGTGCAAATAGGAATTTAGTGATAGGTTGTGACTTTGTGTATTCATTAAAGTTCAATTTTGTAACCAGAAGTATTTTGTATTTATTTTGTTTAACCTGTCGTGAAATTTACGATAGTTTAGCTTTAATGTCACTTTTGAACAGATTAGCTTTCTAGGGTTAAAAATACAGCATACAATTCTGCCTCTTTTAATTGCCCGTCTTTTAAAAAATGACTCACAATAAAACAAAACCCGTTGAAAAAGAAATGATTCAAACTTTAATTTTTGTATTTACAAATTTGTTTTTAAATGTATATTTACATATTTTATGTAATCATCGTTTTAAAATTGCTGTTTTATTAATCAATTGATGCCATGCGAGAAAGTATAAGGAAATGCCACAATCACTTCTCCAAGGCTCAATATCATTTGACAGAATTGTTTTGAAAATAATATAAAGCTACTTTTGGCAGTGGCGGCTCGTGAGTAAAATGCTGGGGGGGGGGGGCACACACCACTGGGGTGTTTGTACATTTTGTGTATTTTAGTGAGTTTTTAAGGCAATCTAGGTATTAAATTTGTGATGCCATATGTTTCTGAAATACTTATCATATGTAAATCTGAAATACTCTACTTACACACCTTTAGTTATCTTGCTTGTAGCAGAAGTCCATCCTTCTTTCCGACTCACTAGATACGTCGCTCTGCGCATGCTCGGACGCCGTCCCAAGCCTTCCATAAGGCACAAGCTTAGACGCGTCATAGCACCAGCAGCCCCCACCACTACCACTGTTCATATAACTGCATGGTAATGGATTGGGAAGTTCTGGCCAGCGACCCACGGCTACAAATACAAACTTCTCGCGCTATTTTTGTGTTTTTTCCTACATTTTCAATGTATGTGATTGAAAAAAACACTTTGGTTAATTAGATGTATAATTATAATTGAATGGGTTTAATTTTTTGTATTTTTCAAATTTTTTGGAGGGGCGGTGTCCGAGAGCCCTTATGGGCAAGCCGCCACTGACCTTTGGATTCGTCAAGATTTTAACTTTCTAAAACTGCCTTCTAATCAGTCGTAACTCTTAAAGTTCTGAAAACTTAAAGTTTTCTGAAAACCCTTGCAATTGGACAGTTTTCAACCAATGAGAAAGCTCATTTTCGATATATTTTTAGATATATCGATTGAAATTCGATATATTTGTATGGATATGTTTATATCGATTTGTAGAGAAAACTTCAACCTTTCGTTTCGTGTAAAGTAACCCACTTTTACTGTTACGATTTTATTCGTACAGTCCTGGAAAGTAAGACATTTGTTGAATTCAATACTCGTGATTCCCAAGCTTGGGCTAACATTGTACCCATGGTCTAGACACACAGGATATGGTATAGGTTTGATCCTCAAGAACTTTCGACCATTTATTCTAATTTTGTGGAACAAGTAAGTTTATAAAATAATAATTTTCAAGTATACAGTTCAATTTTATGATTTATTGTCTACACTTTGTTATAATAATATTTCATTTTTGGGCAAAACATATATTGCTAAATTACTATTCAAACTAGGCCTAGTTTTGTTAGCCATCTTATAGTAGGAACATAAAAACTAGTGTTTTCAAAAAAAGAAATTTGAAATTGATACACGTATATATTTTTAAAAGCTATTTAGAACTAAATTACAACACTTTTGTACATTTTGAAAAAATTACAAAAATTTTTTAGGCCTACTAATTTTTATGAAGGCCTAAAGTTGAACCTTTTCGTTTCGTTACTAAACATATTTGTTTCTTGAGCTAATAACTTAGTAAATTTTACATCAATCAATTTTTTACTGGCATATACGAGTCATTTGAACCTTTCTCTACAGAAAAGCTATGGAATACTTTTGGACTGGGAATTTCTATATTTGGCGAGTTTTTGAAAAAACGCTTGCAAAACGCACCGAAATGGCTTGGCATCGCAGAAATTTGTATTTAATTTTTTGACGTCTAGGTGTAATAGACGTCTAAAAATTTCTACTTTGTGAAATTATGAAACTTACATTTTGTAGTGTAATCTTCACAAAAATGATAATCTTGATCACACCGCCATGTAAATAAAATATGGTGTTGATTATCTGAACGTTCGTTGTGGTCTTTAGAGCGGGATGCGTCAAGAACAAGATCCGATTCGGCATATGCACTTCGAAAATCACCTCCTTCAATAATAGCAATTAGTGGCAACGTCATGATTCGAAAGTAGCACTAAAAATACACAAAATATTTTAATATCAACATTTGTTATAAAAACTTACTTTAATTGTATCAAGAATTATTACTATAATGATTTAAACAATTTGGCGGAGTCAAAGTTGGGTACTGCAACCGCTGTTGATGCCATGGCTCGATAAGGCTCTGGTGTATTTGCACGTGTTGGGTTTTAAACCAATAACAAATATATATTTTCACAATCTGGTGTAGGTGTTTATTGGAGACCACATATATTATACAATGATAATTTCCGATACAACTTGTACCTTAAACTTAAACTAAAATTATACCGCACATAGGCAGGACCAACCTTGCTAGACAGGACATCCATATCGAACTCTCCTTTACATTATATTTCTGCACCAGATATCAGTGCTGCCTAGAGTATATACATTTCTAAGTTATAACAGCATGGTAAACTTCCTTGTTGACAGTGGTTTCTGGCCGCTTTTCACAACATTAGTGACGTAAATGACATATGAATTCACAAGAATAATATTCAGCAAGCCATAAAATACGCACAAAGGCTACCTTTTAGTCTTACGGCTGCACGACATTTGGTGACACATTTGGTCCATCGTATCAACTGCCCCTTTTGTGGCATTGTAGGTCTCGATTACTTGAGGTTTCTTGGAGATTTGATCGATTATAGGCTTTCCGTGGCAAGTAGATAGTAGCAAAACCACTTTTGAACTTTTCACCTTGAAAGAAACTATGGTTTTTGGACCATCAAAACAAAACATGCTTGTTCCTATGGCTCTGCCCTTAGGCTTTATCATTTCAGGTGGGACATCTCGTTTATTTTTTTTAATTGTAAGCTTGTATGGGTTTTCCAAGAGTGAGGTTGCCAACGGTATCAAGTGGAACCAATTATCAACTGTTATATTCCGATTGGATCCATAAGGGTTGTTTCACAAAAAACTCGACTTGAGGTCAACCTTCCATGTCCAAAGTTTTTATTGTGTAAGGAATGGCGTCAACCTTATATTTTGTTGCGTCGTCACTCATTAAAACAATCTTGATCCCGTATTTACCGGGTTTGTTCGGGATGTAAACCCTAAAACTACATCATCCTCGGAATGCGAGCAACTGTTCATCAATTGTAAGGAAAGAGCGGGGTTTGTAAGAACTTCGGCATGTAGCGATAAATAAATCCCAAACTTCCCTAATATGAGCAAAGTTGTCAGTTTTCTTCCGATCAGCACGAGTGTTATAGTCATCAAACCGTAAGCACTCCAACAAATAATCAAAACGATCACAGCTCATGGCCGCGTGGTATCTCCCACCACTGATCTCTGGGTTGAACAGCTCGTTTGATGGCAAGTGATTGTCTTTTTGGGCATCAGAAAAAATCAATAACCCTAATAGAGCATCAAATTTAGTATTACTCATTTCATTAATAGTTTTAGTTTGTGTCTTGTAGTTTGCGTTTTTTTCTTCAATTTTCAAGTTTGTGCAGTAAACAATTTTATTTTTTATTTCATCAGTTAGAAAAAGTTGGAAAACTTCTACCGGTATTAGTTTGTTTTTTCAATATCAGTGCCTCCAAGCTTTATGTAAATAATATTTCCAGCTACTGGGGATCTATTTCCAGCAGCCGTTGGCTTGTTTGTCCACCGATGCCCATTTTTCCCTCTGAGACTAATTTTCTCACAAATCCACAAAGTGTGGATCAGCTGTTGTGGGCCTACTTTCTGTGTTACTAGGCATACCATGTTGCTGGGTAGTAGTGATAGGTAGGGGGTCGCAGCAACAACAGGCTGCGGGGTAGATGTGCCACTAGTGGTTGGTTGCGTATCTGCAGGTGACTGAACAATAGCAGGACTTATTAACAGTCTTCTTCTTCTTCCTAACTGGTGGTAGAGGTTCTTCTTCACTCAAACTGGAAACGACTGACAACACTTGGTCTTCATCAGGGCCATAATAATCTGGGTCTGCATCGGTGTCATCACTGTTTATAACTTCATCATCATATTCCACATGAAAGTAGATCATGCCAAGTTCGTCCGATCCAGATTCCGGATTCGTTATCAGATTTATCACTTACACAGTATATACTTTTCAATTTCACTTTCAGTACACTTTCGACTCATTTTTAGAACTTATTAACCACTAAAACTAGTCACGAGAGCAAAATATTACCACTGTTCAATCAATAATAATCCACTTTAAACAAAACGGGTATAGGAAAAGTCCAAACGTTAAAGATAAACTATCGTAAAACTTACGAGCGATTAACAGCGCAACTAAATTGACAAGCTGCAGCGAAACGCACCAAACACTGATTGACTGAGCGGCCCCAGTGCGACATGGAATAAGGTTATGCTTGGAGCAAACCAGATGCAATGTTAAATGACTTATATTAGAAATGCAAAGAGGGAAAACATATCCATGATTCAATGTTTTTTCGTAAGCAGAGATTTTGTAACACATTTTTATTATTATTGAATATTTCATTAGTAATCTTTACAGGGATTACTTCTTACAAAATGTCACCTATAATGTTTACGTCTTAGACAATGTCTCTTTATTTTATTGGAACAACCATAATCGGGTCATTTTGTGGTCCCAACGTCACGGCTGTGCCTTTAACACACTTCCCATGTTCACGTCTAACCCATACAATGGCCTAACCTATTATGTTGTTGGTGTCACTTGAAGCTCAAAACTCGGAAAAAGTATTTTTATTAAAATGAACAGTTCATATTTCAAATGTGTGGTTAAAAAATGACACAATTTTGGACGTAAGTGCTGACTACTTACATAACCAAGATTTGATGATTTCAGCTCAAAGTTATTATCTCTATAAGGAACATCTACTCTAACTTTGACCTTGTACATTCCTGTAGGCAAACAGTAAGGACAGATATCATACTTCATCGAGTGCTGCTGTACAATTATAGGATCATCAAGGTCCTCGTTATGATTCAGAGAATCTGAAATACATTTTATTTATAAGTCCACGTTTTAATTACTAACAAGTGAAAACTCTTTCATATGGAAGGATATTAGAGGGGTAAACATATTTTCTATAAAAACTTTTTTATTAAAGTACGTTAAAGTAAATTGTGTCGACCTGAACACAATAAAACTTGTTTATACATAATATCAATTCACAATGATTGAATGAAACCCCGAACCACAAATAGAAGGAATAAAAAACAATAACAGAACAATTTAATTAAAAGTTATGTTTATTTTCATTAAATTGTTCTGTTATTGTTTTTTGTTCCTTCTATTTGTGGTTCGGTGTGTCATTCAGTCATTGTGAATTTGTAGCCACAGTGCTCTTCAACCTTTGTAAATAATATCAATACAACACATAAAAATTGTTTACATAAATTTCGAAATAGAGTAAAACTCCAATTAGCCGAACTTCAATTATCCGAATCGCTTTCAGAATTTCTCAAAAAAAATCAAGACGGAAATGTACTGTGATTTGCAAAATAATGATTCTGTCTAGCGTGCTCTTGTCCTTCTCTCCGCGAAGCTAGTGTAGGTGCCATGTGTCAAAAGGATGTATGTAGTCAAACAGTTTACCTTAACCGAGATGTTCAGCAAGCAATGACATTCATTTATGTACATACGCTTAACATGTAAAAGTGTTGTATTTCATTTAGTTAATTAAAAGCTCTTTTTATTTAAAAATACGGTAGTTTTGTTCTCCCATTTTCAACACACATACAGAAATTACTTAACCTTTTCGGGACTAACATGTTGATGTTGACTAACCTTGACTATGTTAGATGTTAAAATTAGTATTAGTCACCAAAACAAGTTAGCTGTTTGTATCTCATTACATTTTGCCATTACTATATTAAATGTTGTGATACGGAGATCGAGTTTGATATCATTTTTCATAACTTCATTAGTAGATTCCAAAATATATATTTAAAAATGTCAAATTATGGTTTGCTAAAAAAAAATTGATCCCCGTAGGAACACTGCCAGTAGGTGACTCACAACCTAAACAGCTGCATCCTTGACGGAGGCGAAGGGGGATTATTAAGGGTAGCCTCAGGTAGTCCTGCGTCCATCGGCCAACTTGAAGTATACAGACTATAAGTACTGCAATACGGTTACAGTAATAATGTACTTAGTTGATATAACTAAACATGTTAGTTTATAAAATAATTTCTGCCAAGAATTTGATCAAAATATCATCTCACAAGTCACATACAATGAGGGTCACAATAAACAAATAGTTCATTGCTTATTAGTTTATTGGTGTCTTTTAGAAATCATGTTTAGAGTACAATAAATGTTTGGATAGAGATCATTAGTTATTAAAATAATAACATACACATACACATTGGTTGTTTCAAAATGTTTGTTTCATTTGAATTTCATTTGATTGATCATTAATACTTACGATACCAGATCTCCCAGCTAATAATTGGCGAACCACAACTTTCATCATTAGAATGAGAAATAGTGATATGTAATGCGGTTTCAGTACTACGATGAAGTACTATTGGATCTTCATAATGGTGAGCACTGAAAAAAAATTGCTTTATAGTTTATCTATAAATTTAAAAGAATTTACTAAACGATGCCTTTTCTACGGGGACAAAACTAAGCATTTGGCTTAAACTGTTAGTATCCGTGCCAAGATACTGTATCATGCGTTCAAAAGCCAATTCTTTCCTCTTATCCCGAGTAAGAATCTCTTAAATTGTCCCTCCCAAGTATTTGGTACAGGCCAAAATTAACAAAATGGTCTTTTTCTTTAGACAATCCCTTAGCAGCATAATATGCTTGTACTGTCAAAAACCCATGTTTTATTGATGAATAGTCAACTGTATTTATTAAAAGCACAAATATAATTCTTTGTATATTAACCGAACAGCTGTTACTCAAGATTTAAATATTATCAAAAATAATCAGGTACTTGTACCTCCGGTGGGATTGCTACAGGCCTAGAATTAGAACTGTGGTAATATATTGTAACAATTCAAAATATACCATAAAATTATTAATAAGTCAAAAGAATCATACATTACTGTATTTCAACTAAACACGCATGAGTGCGAGAGAGACAGAAGACTGATAGTAAAAATCATTCAGAAAATATCCGACCGACGACATCTAGCGGACGGAATCGCAAGCAACAAATTAA
>JAGFPH010018959.1:0-15772 GCA_018207615.1 Philaenus spumarius
AAAAAGACTTTTGTGAAAAAACTTACATTTATTGTTGTACAAATAAGTTTAGACACATACATAGAGCCTAAGCTTGATGAAAACGCTTGAAACCAAATTGGAATAAAAGCTGGTTTTCTTTCCTTCACGATTTCCATCCGTTTTGCGAGAAGGAAGCTACCCCAACAAGCATCCAGTGAAACGGATACGGGGTCCTTCAGAAAGAAGGAAGGTTTGGATACAACAGCTAGGCACTAGTAGTGTTGCCACCTGCCAGTAGCTTTCATCCGTTTTTCTTCTCCGTTTTCGTTATCGCGAAGGAATTTGATTTTTTCTTGATCTTTTTTCAAGACGATGCGATACTAACGGACAGACTTCAGAATGACACAAAACTGACAGTTCAAACAACCTATCCCTTCCCTTCCGTTTTTAGAAGAAAACGAAATCACTAACACAACGGAAGGAAGAAAACGGATTGTGTAAACTTGCACTAAGACAAGGTGAAGATCATTTGCCGCTTCTACGTGTGATACGAGTTCAGTTTGAGCGTTCACCTCCTCCTCGCTTTCCTCCGAGCCGATCAACGCCGTATAGAACTGACTCAAGCAGATGTCCCCGCTATTAATTTACGCCTTAACAAGTCAATACATTGATATTATTCATGAAATCCACCTATTCCGAATTCCCACTAAAACGAACAGTGTTCAGTCCCAATTAGTTTGGAATAGCGGGGCTCTACTGTATTGCTGTAGGTTAAAGAAATCAAACATATTTTGTTCACTAAAAATTTCCTCCATCGCGACAGGCAACCATTTAACCCCGCCCTATCTGCGCAATGAAAATGAAATCAACCAAATTAATCAACACATTGTACGCATGATAAAAACCAAATTCAAATTTTGGTAAATAGTTTTAGTTAAAAAATGAAAAACACCAGTAATAACTATGCTAAAGTACCATTGCAGCAGAAAGCAGAACAACACACTTTGTGTGTGTGAATATATATATCGTAAACAAACTGATAAGGCGGACTTTTGTGTCCATTTATTTCAATCTATTTTTTCAAAAATACTTTTTCCTTATTTTTGTAGATTTTTCTCCAGCGCAGCTTCAATTTCCCCTGAACCTGGTTCGGGCGTGCAGACATTCTGCCCCCTGGTTTTATATACCTCTTTTAGTTTCGGAGTTATATTAAACTAACCACCTTTTATATATTACTAGCTGACCCGTACGGCGTTGCCCGTGGTGGTTGGTATTTTCAGTCTTTTTAACTTAATTGTATTCTTTTTTTAAGTGTTCAGTCAGTGAGTGGTATTTGGCTTTTGTATATATAGATCTTAATAATAAAAGCACTATTGTCATAATAATAAAAGATCTGAAATTATGATTTTAGTAACTTTGATCACCCCCAAACCCCTCCTAAAATTTCGAAATTTTTCATACCCTTTCTTAGTGAGCACTTATGGCCCTAGAGGAAGCTACATACCAAATTTCACTCCAATCCGTTCGGTAGTTTTGAAGAAATTGTTTTTTAATAACTTTGATCCCCCTCCCAAACCCTCCTAAAATTTAGATTTTTTTCAAACCCTTTCTTAGTGAGCACATAATATGGCCCTAGAGGAAGCTACATATCAAATTTCATTTCAATCCGTTCGGTAGTTTTTGAGAAATCGTGATGAGTGAGTGAGTGGTATTTCGCTTTTCTATGTTATATAGATTTAATCAAATTTGTTTGAGCTAAAGTGGAAAAGATATCCTATAGTGCTAACTACTCATATTACTAGCCTGTATGACCAAGCTTGTTAAATAGTAGTCATCTCAAGTAAAGTTATTCATTTTACTGTGATCAATATTTTTTTCTGTCTCATCCTAGGAGTTGGTGCTATCAACAGCTGAGAGATGGGACAAGTCTAACAGCCAGATTGTTACGTTCAGCTCTCCTGTAGTACCAGTTTCTACATCGGACATAGACCGTGAAAAAGATCTGTTAGCTTCGTATCCTGTTCCTAGAGCAGATACGTTTACGCTAACGCAGTCTACAGTGTCTGAAAAGAAACTGACAAGAAATAACTACAGGGCAAGAATGCATGAGTTGTTATGCGTCGAAGAAATGGCGAGATACGAACAGGTGAGGGGGTGGTATTTTAGCTGTTAGTCGTTGATGCTGATAAAAAACTTGCCAATTCGAAATTTTAGATATGTTTAAATTGATCCCTTAGTATGCGTTGTATTTGTCTCCTGAAACTTTTTAAAATACTTAAAATAATGTTGTTAAGTACCGGGAGTTTCAAAATGATTATCGGGAGTTTTAGTCTTATTTATTACAAGTCACTTACAATTATAAATTATAGCTACACAAAATGAAAGAGTAACTCAAACAGTTTTTCCTACAAGTGTTCAATGTGAGCACCATTCGTTACACGGCTCACATCAAGTTGATAGCTGAGTTTGTCCTAAACCTTGTTCAGCGTTTCTATAGTAATTGTTGCAACAACTGCTTCAATCCTGTTTTTTAAGTCGGATAGGTCAGCTGGTAGTGGAGGTACCAGTCATACACATGATCCTTTATGAACCCTCAAAGGTAAAAACGAATGCCGTCGGATTGGGTGAACGTGGAGGCCATGCGAATCAAACTCTATCATCCAGCGTTCGGCTACAACGTCGTTTAACCAATCGCATACCGAGTTATACCAGTGTGAGGCGGTGCACCATCTTGCTTCCAAATAAGTTTCTGCGGTTCAGCTTCTTCTGAACCATAGTTGCAGCAAAAAAGAAGGCCCATAAACTTTTCGCCAGGATATGGAAATAATTCGACCACGCAGCTGAACCGCTCACGTGAGTTGAGCAAATTTCCAAAATTAAGTTTATAGGCCTATGTTTTAGGGTTTCGACCAACAATTTGGGAAATAGGTCTATTCACGGCGGTGCTGAATAGCTGCTAAATGGTTCGCACGCCATTCCGCATATTGGGAGTATCTTCAATACACAATGCATTGCGTGCTTCGCACGCCAACCCCACGGTAGAATCCACCAAATGACTTTGAACCGGGTACTTCTATGGTATTTTACGTTTTGATCGATTTT
This sequence comes from Philaenus spumarius, assembly GCA_018207615.1. NCBI lineage: Eukaryota > Metazoa > Arthropoda > Insecta > Hemiptera > Aphrophoridae > Philaenus > Philaenus spumarius. Next base: position 3,064 of record JAGFPH010018959.1, read on the forward strand.
GGGGGAACCAAACAAGCTATAAGGTCACGTAAAAAAGCAAAATGTGAAGAATAACATTCTACATTTATATTTGTAGAAAAAACTCAAAAACAAATTCATTCTCATAGGTAAAATCTAAAAAATAGTTACTTTTGGTCAAAAAACGTGTTTTTGTGTGTGATTTTTAATGACACCCCAAAACGTGTTCTGAGGACCATGATCGATGCTCATTTGCTACTCCCGACCTTGGGTCTTACCATAAGGGCCAATGCAATAGCTCATTTTTCCTACGGAAATTCGCTAAAAAACATTCAATTACGGGAGTCTCGTTACAACTGCACCATCTTGTGGAGATTTCCTGATCCCCAGATATGCACATTATGAGTGTTCACATGATGCCCACTTAGGTGAAAAGTCGATTCATCACTGAAGGCGACACTACTAGCGCTTGATATCGTGCTATCTGTGCTACGAAAGCTTTCTAACGGAAGACAGAGGAACAGTGCATGTTCTTGCACATAGGTGTACCAACAAAAGTGTTTGAGTTGCTCTTTCGTTTGATTTATTATTTATAATTGAAAGTTAAATCTAATAAATACGTACTACAAAGCCTTAAAACTGTGATATTCATTTTGAAACACCCAGTACTTTCAATTGAAATTATTACTATATATTGATTTAATAACAATAAAAAAATACATGTTTTTAGAAAGTACAGTAGAACCTTTATCCGGAATAAAGGGGGCGGCGGTGTCCTGGATAATCAATTTTTCCGGTTAACCAATGCTACCTTATATAATTTGGATTCCGAGTACAATTAAACTACAGTACAAAGAAATAAATGTTCTTAATAATCAAACTACTGTATAATAATCAGATATTGCAGACTAAAAATTTCAGTACTGTACATACAACAGCTTATATACTTTTGAAATAGTCAGTGAAAGACACTAAACATTTGTATTTTCGCACTAATTTACACTTTAAAACACTCTATCTGCAGTAGACCTAACATGAAAACACTAACAATAAATTGCTAATAAGACAATAAATAAAAATAAATTTGCAAAACTCAAAACAACACTGCCGCGAATCGCATCAAATTAAAGCTGTAAAGAGCGGAAATATAGAATATTAGGGGTTTGGCTTTGGGCGGGAGGAGGAGGGTAGACAGACAAGCTGGCAGACAGTGAATAGTGAAAGTGGCACAGCGTGTGACTCACCCTAGTAACAGTGCCTCCATCCCGTACTGTGCAACTTTTCTCATACTAGTGTTAATTGATTTAGAGATGTTTTTTTATTTATTTTTTTACACGAAAATCGTTGCGGTTAACCTGGGTTCCGGTTAAGTAAACCCCAGATAATCGGTCCTATAAAGACAGCAGACAATATCTGACAGCAGACATCATCGTACTATAGGTGCCATACCACATGACAACCGATGCACGTGGCACCAATCTTTGCACATGTTTAAAATGTGTATGGTGCTATAATATTAGCAAGCCCAGAATACGGGTCAAGCCCAGGTAGTCCCCTCGAACGCACGCGCACTCACACGCCTGACCGCTGGTGATTAGGACCTCCCTAACTTCCGCTCCATTAGTCAGCTAGTGGGCGTTCCCAGTGTCTCTAAAAAAATTTTTATTTGTCATTTTAGTTAAAAACTTTTAACGGATATACATTCTACGCAATATTACAAGAAAAATGATATCAAATAATATGCAGTTTACTAAAACTGCTGAAAATCATTGATATTAAATATTGGTTTATAACAAACTCAAGTTAATCAAAACAAATTTAATATTATATTAAAAGGGCTCAGACGAGTACAATCACTTGAAAAAATTTAATCACGTTCAGTTAATTACGTTTAGTTAATTAAAAATTAATTTTAAGTACATTCACATTGTTTGCCCTAACACAAGTAATATTTGAACTGGCCAATCGCACGATTTACGGTATAATGCAGCATAAATATGTTACCTACTGTGAAGCGGGGTCTGTGACCTTTCATTAGAATGGCAGGTATTGAAAAATAGTTTCCGGTACTCAGAGAGGGTTTTAACCAAGACGGAATGTCCCATTTGAGCCATATACATTTATTACCAATTTTGTTCGTGCATAATACAGTATATGCAGAACAATAATATTTTATGTCACAAATTAGTTATTAAATTTAAAGTGAAAAGTTAAAGCACGGTTAAAGCAGTTTATGAGAACCCAGTCACAAACATACAAATATACATACAAAACTCTGTTTATTTTAGAGTAGAGCATAATACTGCATTTTGTTTGTAAGACTTATAGGGGTATATTCCAATATTTTATATCATGGTTTTCAGGAGTTTCAGTAAAGTAAACTGCATATTATTTTATATCACTTTTCTTGTAATAATGCGTAGAATGTATATCTGTTAAAAATTTTTACCTAAAATGCTAAATAAAAAAAAGTTTAGTGAAACTGGGAACCTCCACTAGGTGATTAATGAAGCGGAAAATAGGATGGGCACGTTCGGTCCTCCCCGGCCCTAATCCCCTGTGTCTGTGTGAGTGAAACTACCTGAGGTCGACCCGCATTCTGGGCTTGCTAATACTATAATTTCCATGTGTGTCGCTTCAGCGTTGTTCTCAACAAATAATACAATATTTTATTGTTATTTACCTCTACCCAATTAGCTGTCTATGTTATCAAACACTTCATTATGAGTTTGATTCAATATCATCCGTTGCTATTTTGTTACTGACTTTATAGCAAACTCGATTTTAATATTTAATCTGAAACTGCTAAAGTTCCTTACTTTAAGTTTAATTTCAATATGGATTGTAAATTTTTGAGACCTGTTGTTTTAAGGGAAGTGCACAGTGTTTACTATATAATAGTGTTCTTGAGTTACTACTGCAATTTATTTTTTTCATATATATTTCAAATAAACATATTTTATAATCACACTTGTTACGTTTAGGTTGCCAGGTATAATCTAACAGCAAGACTACGACTGGCTAACTGTTACCTGTTATCACCTAGTGGAGTAGCTGCTAGCACTGCCAAGTACGCACACAATGGTGAATTGTTCGCCCTTATGACCTTGGGCAAAGATATTTCTGAAGATACTTCAGCCGGAAGACTTATCCTTAATAACTGCACTACAGTTCTTCTAGCTCCTTCAAAATCTGAAAATTCAGGTAATTCTGCTTTCATAAAGTTTGGTAAAATTAATATAGGCCTATAGTTGTGGTTTGCAATCTTTTTTAAGTCACGGCACCCATTTCCATGACGCCCTCAACCTGCGGCGCCCCACTTTAGAAACACAATATTTTATAGTATAATAAATGCGGAATAAGAACTATTTTTCAATAAAGAGGATAAATTGTACAATTCATAGGTAGGTACAATGGTAATCAATATTAATGGGAAATTTGTCCATGCCTGGTTTTGCTAAGCACTGTGATTCTAGGAAGCAGTTGTGAAAGGCAAAGACTCATGTAGTCCTCTAAAGTTCTTTCCGTTTAGAATTGGAGAAGAATGTTGATTGCTTTCGTCGACAGCTGAGGATGTTCTACTGCGATACCAATCCAAAAGCTGTTTAGTGCGACGTCATTTAACTTTAGGTATAGAGTTCTGTCGTTTCTCAAATCAATAAGTTCGGTTTAAAGTGCCATGTCCTCTGCTTACACCATGGTGGAAAACGGATTTGAATTGACACACTACTTTAACACACTTGTTTTGTACTATCTTGTTTGACTCTGTGCTGGATTGTTTTTTATTTCAGATAGGTATGTTGATCAGTTTTTTACTGTCCAGAATTTCGTAATATCATTTATTTTATCTTTATTTGATTAAATATCTGCCGTAGCAAATATTTTATTAATAGTTTATTCATAAAGTTAAATTTAGATGACTAACTTAATCATTTCTTCGCGCTCGGAATTGAAACACAAAATTAATGGTCTTTTTGAAAATGTGGGTTTAGCTTATTTAGTAATTACTATTAATGTTTGTAATTATTAATAGTAACTCATTTTCTTATATTTATAACCAGACCCACTATGTTGCATCAACTTTATACTAGTACATTATTCAGTTAACCTAAAAAGAATGTTACAATTCTATTTTAAAAAGTTATACTATAGTTAATAATACAAATTCTAGCAGCTAACAAAGCCAAATTATAGTTTAAAACATCTTAAAATATAATATTTACCAGTTCTGTAACATCCTTTCTTTCACAAACCAGTATCCTCACTCTACAATATTGAATATTGAGCTAGCACATTTTGATTGTTCATGATGAGATTTCGATTATATACAACAAAATTTTGCCATACCCGAGACAAAAACGTAGAAAAATTTAACAAACACTTTTGTGGTGCTCTTAATTTAAAATTTGATGAAATATCAATTGAAAATAAATATTTGGATCCACATCCTTCAAGACTTAGAGAAGAACTGAATGCTTTTCTTTACTTCTAGAAACAAATATGGTGGACAGTTTTTCACAAGATCTGAACTGTTTGTTTTGACAGATCTATCTACGCTGCACTTCAAATAATGACAAACTATTTATCTATGTATCACCAACTTTGTCCACTGTGAATCTTTACTAACTGTTCCTTACTGGGTACACAGTAAACCTGACTTCCGGTCACTACTTGCTAATAAACTGTTGGTTATTAATACTTATTTACAGAATATTGCATATTATTTTGCAACTGTTGTCTATTTATGAAATCAAATAGGTTACACTGATTTTGACCTTGAATGCTTCCTGCTTATTTTGTGGTCTTTCAATCTGCCAAGTTCGTTTGTTTAGTTCACATAATCCGGTTATTATTGATCCGTGCGGTGGTGAGACTGTGTCGTGACTTCTATAAACCGAGCTTTATAAGTCGTGCGCTGTGTCAACAAAGCGGAAATGGGTTGTGATAAAAATTTAAGAAAAATTAGAGGACTTTAAAGTATTAAAAATTACGAATTTGGTATTTCAATCATAAAACTCGTGTTTTAAATGACTTAAATAATTTGAGTCCTGCCCCGGTTGACAGGCTCTACTGTATTATTCTCTATTTGAATTTTGATGTGTCCTTCAGCGTTGGTGTACCCAAAAAGGAAGGGGCCATTAGAAAAAATGTTTTTATTTAAGTTTGTCTGAAGTATAAAATTACTAACAATAAGAAAACTATTAATTAATCCTTTTAGTACCGACAATTTTGGTGATATATTGCTAAAAAATACCATGCGTATTTCACTGTAATTACACGGAATTAGTTAAACAGCTGTATTTTTTTTATTTATAAAGTTATAAAGATGATTTTTGCAGTAAAATGTTAGTAAAAATGTGTACTGCATTATTAAATATAAAATTAGTATAAAGGCAATAAAAGATAATTATGATAAAAGTAAACACTTATCGTAAATTTGACTCTAACTCCATATTCGACACTCCATAAGAAGGGTAAGAAAAAATAATTTTACCGTGGGACACCACTTTATTTTGTTTCAAATAATGTTGTCCATTCACACACCAATTTTTATTGTCTTTGAATGATAAATAAACTGCACAGACATTTTTAATAATGTCATAATCAGTTAACCCACTTACAGCGCCATCACTAATATATTCATCATAAATCACATTTCTAATTGTATTTTCACTCAAAGGCGATCTGGAACGACTCATTTTCAATCAAAACAGTAATAACTTAACCTTAAAATGAAGTAACACAACACTCGATAACTTGTATAAACAAAACACATACGATAGTAAGCTATCAGCTGTCAAACCTGAGCCATCATTATCTTCTTCGTTCTCACTATTTACAGATCATATATTCTATACCAGAAAGAATATTGTCTGTGCGTAGAGTATAAGAGCATAGAGTGGATCTTTATTTAATCTTATGGAAGCAAGAAACAAAATTATAGACACATTGGCAAGACTACAAATGTTGATATAGTAAACGTCCGATTGATCGGACGTTGGTATTTATTGCGTATGTTGGAACTAAAAGACAAACACAATTTTTTGTAATTTCTACAAGTTTTTATTGTTGTATCTTGCCGACCAATGTTTCGCCCGCGACGGCATTGTGTTTGTCTTTTAATTATTATGAAATTCTACCAAGTACCTTCGGTCATCAGTATCAATCGTAGAAAAAAACTATTCTTTAAAAAATTTGTATGGTTCCATTAAATAAAACTCTAGTGGGTTGTGACATAGAGCATCAGGTTGAAGACAAAACTAAAAGAACATGTACACATTAAAAGAAAAAATTAAATCTACGTTCTAGTGCAGTCTAAAATATAATCATTACAAAAGTCATATTGCCAAAATTGTAGATATTTTTAACTTTGATAAACACTAAAAAATCGTTTATCCGGTTCTGATGGGACCAGTACCGTTACTAATTTGAAGACTGGTTATTCATTAAGTGTGGAAAGTAGGTTTAAAATATGTAAACTGAACAATAACAACTGTCCTAGATCTATCTAAGGTATTGAGCTAGGTGATATAGATAAGATAAAAAGTCAAAGGACCATTTTTTTAAACTTGTAGACCTCACCTAATTCGATTCAGCTGGTCCAATCATTGACTGGTCTTACTATTATTTAGCCACAATAGACTCCTGTAAAAAAGTCCGCAAAGTTGAACTGTAATTCAGTTTTTCTTTTAGGGTATAAATTTTTTTTTTATATTCACATTGGTTACAAATTAAAAGCTATAAGTTTGGTAAATTTTAAGTTTCTATCTCATCTAGAAGTAGGATAGAATTTGTATAGATGAATCAGTGAGTTACATTTGGTATTGTAAAGTAAAGAGATATTCGATTTAATTTTTAAAATTTGTTTTACCTTCCCTTGCTTGTTCCCTTTGCAGTAATGATGCTACCATTATTATATACTAGGGGCTCTGCCCCTGGACGCTTCGCGTCCCAACCCCGCCTCGGCCTTCGCTTCGCTCGCAGTTGGATAATTCGCTAGAGAATCTCGTTAATCTTCTGTCAACTAAAATTATGAAACTAGGCTTAAAATATATTAACAGTTATTGCAAGATTAATTATAACCTCAAATACATGCTTTAGAAACGTGAGAGGCTTTCATTACGATTTTAGTCCTAGTTCTACTATCTTCTGTCAACTAAAGTTTTGAAACCAGGCCTAAATATAGTAAAAATGATTGCAGGATTAACATAACCTCAATACTATGTTTCAGAAATGAGCCAGGCCTGTATTACAAAATTGACTATGAGAATTTATCCATTTTTGCCAAGTTTACCTTTTTTTTTGACAAAATAAATTGTTGAATCAGGCCCAATTTATTCTAATTGCAACGTGCTAAAACAGTATAAATTAGCTTGTTTTTTAACAGTAATTGAAAACTATCCAATAAACAGCTGATTTTGGATAATACTTAATCTCAGTTCTATACCACTCAATTTCCAACGTGCTAAAACAGTATAAATTGGCTTGTTTATAAACAGCTGTTTTGATCGCTTTATTTACTATTTCGTTGTTATTTTGTAACCAACATGGCAACCCATAAGACCCTATGTTAAAATTTTTCAACTTTTAAATTAAATTTTCTCAAAAATTTTCGTTTTTGCACAAAATACAACTATATGGGTGTAATTAAAAATCAAAACTCCCCCCTACACCTAAATACAAAATTTCTTTGAATTTGTTAGAGCTGTTTTCGAGATCCGCGACAGATACAAAGATATATACAAGAATTGTTCATTTAAAGTAATAGGATTGTGATTAAAATTATGCTTTTTTTTCCATTACTATATAGTTTTTAATTTTTACAGAAGATAAAATTGAAACAACAGAGAAAGTAAATGGAGAAGAGAAGCCTAAAAAGGTTGTGTTTGAAGCTTTGATAGAAGATAAAGGGAAAAATGTCATCTACCTTCGCTTGTCTGCTTCAATGGTGCAGATGCTTTCACTCAAAGTAAGTTCAAAGAGTTGATTTTGTTGTGCAGGGTGTTGAAAGTAACGTTTAACTAGTCTATATGGTAAAGTGTACTTTGTATAGTAAGGAAAACTTATCCTCAAATTCAAAGCATTGAACAAAAATATAAATCAATCCATCCGACCCATGGGCGGATCCAGCCTTAGTGCAAGGGGGGGGGGGAGTCCATAAATACAACGCTTCAAGAGCAAATAAAATATTATCTTAGAGGAAATTAATATGATTATTATGATCGGGAGATGAAAACCTTGGTATTTTGTTCAAACACTCTTACATTTGGTTGTTATTTTATTTCACATTGCCCAAAAAAATAAAATACATAGTTGTAATAGTTTGTCATATAAAAGAAACTGAAAATTGGGAAAGATTTTTCATATTTAAAGGTACACAACCGAGTAACTTATTAACCTGAAGAACAAAGCCCAACTTCCTTTTCTTCATCTTAGCAAATTTATCCACGATTTTGTTTGCGTCGACTTTGTCAGCAATTACTCTGTGGATGTTTAGCAGTGTTTGAGTATATCCTCTCTCAAGGTTGTTCTCATCCAGCCCTTCAATCTCCTGAGGGTGGAAAATGATCTCTCATGCTCTGGTAGGTAGCTGTGCTAACCTGAAGAGTTAAACAAATCTTCATCAATTCGTATACTGCAGGTTACACTTCTTTTGTCGCATTTGATGAGCGTTTCAATGCCTGTTTATGGTATTTCTTCACTTTTTGTCTTTTGTTGTCAACCCAAATTGGCAGCCCCCCCCCCCTAGATCCGTCAATGATCCAACCCAAATAATTGTTAATGTTTTTGTAATGCCTAGTACATTTAATATTTTCAATGACTGAATTTTGATTAAACATAACTTATTTTAAGCAGCTTTCTGGTTGTAATACACAACTTTGTGTTTTCAGACATGTATTGTTGATTCTATGATTTAAATGTGAAATTGATAAGGACTACAATTATATTCTTGTTATTACTCAGTAATATACACAGAGTTTTGTGTTAAAAGAAATTGATATGGTCTTCATTATAGTTTAGTGTTGAAATTGTGCCAGGTACTACTTGTTATAAAGACCTGATTTGCATTGAAAAATAATATTTCAACTACTTTACTTATTTCAAAATGAAGAAAATTAAATTTTGTTAATACAAATAACTTAAAATTGTATATCTACACAAAAATCTATCAAAAACTAAAGATATTTTGCCTTTTTCTTGATCACACATAACCACTGTCAAAAATATCGAACAGGGAACCATTGTTTTAAAATTACAGTAGAACCCCTCTTACTGTTTGGCTGGTTGATTCCAGTAAAACATAGATTTTAGTTAAAAAATAACTTACATATTTCATAAATAAACAAGCAAATAAGACGTTATTGCAACCCATTTTATCGTATGTACAACAAATTAAACATTTTAAACTTACATAAAACTTTGAAAACTGAATTTACATTTATACTGTATCATTGTTTAAAAAAATCTGTTCTTTTTTTCTATTCTTTACTTTCAATGATTTTTTTTTAAAACCAAGTCTCTCCATTTTCGTACGTTCAACACGTCTAATGCCGTTGAATCTTTTTGCTGCTCAACATATTACGCAATATGTGACAAATATTACATATTTTGCTCTCACGAAATTCAGTAAAGGTTCCGACAAAACAACAGACGAAGAAAAGGAAACAAAGGATGCCGCTTTGTCAATTGATTCTAAGAAAAAGTACAGTCGCCGCGGAAGCAAGAGGGGAATAAAACGCACGCTCCCCCTCCCCTGTTCTGCCTGTCACAACACTAACCCAATACACACCTAAAGTTGCGTCACCCAGCTTTATTTTCCAGGAAATGTCCGTCAAACAATCAATGTTTGAGACTTCGGCCAGTTACAGTAATATAATCTGTTAGAGAAAGAAACTTTGTTGTTCCATGGGATAGGCCGGTTAATCCGAGGACCGGTTGATCCGAGGCCGGTTAAGAGGGGTTCTACTGTTCTCAAAACATTAGTGGATGTTCCAATGGTTATTCATTGAATGCGCTTTTGGTTTTCTTGTGGTTTAAGGGGAACAACCTTTGTGGTTATCATAGTCTGCCCCATTTTTGTTTGATCAGAAAATACAATTACATCAATGTTTATTGATGTTGTAAGCAGATTTTTTCAGTTGCTCTTTCTTTTATTGTAGTTAACTGAGAATAACGTTTGTGGTTATCATCGCCTGCGTTATGTTTGTTTGAGCTAAAACACAATTAAATAAATGTTTATTGATTCTGGGAACTTTTTCAGTTTTGTTTTTTGTTTAAATGTGAACAAAATAAGTGGTTATCATCGCCTGCTCCATATTTGTTTGAGCTAAAATAGAATTAAATCAACGTTTATCGATGTTTTGGGTTTGTTTATTAAGTTATTCTTTGTTTGTTTTTTTACAATGGTTTTTATAAATTGCAACAAATGCCTGCAATAAGATAATGGCTTAGCATTATTTGTGATAGTTGTAAGACTTTCGGAGCTAGGACACTTCCTAACAGTACTGGTTTCTTTAAATCATATTTTCTTGGTCTTAGTTGATCTACTTATTGTTTCTCTGTTTGAAAATCTATTATAAAATAAATTACATTCTTCTTGTAAAGGCTGAAATGTATCACCATTCACGTGAATCATTAACAGAGTTATTCTTTCGGTTTCAGTTAAAGAACTGAAGGCATTATTATTTTATTAAACTATATAAGCAAGTTATCAAAAACTAAACTAAATATTGGTAAAATTTAAAATAATTTGTCCACGCAGCTGAACCGCTAACACGAGTTGAGCAAATTTCCAAAATTTAGTTTATAGGCCTATGTTTTAGGGTTTCAACCAACAATTTGGGAAATAGGTCTATTCACGACGGTGCTGAATAGCTGCAAAATGGTTCGCACGCCATTCCACATATTGGGAGTATCTTCAACACACAAAGCATTGCGTGCTTCGCACGCCAACCCCCGTATTTTGAGTATCTTCAATAAACAATGCATTTGCATGCTTCGCACGCCAACACCTCTCTAGAACCCACCACATGGCTTTGAACCGGGTACTTCTATGGTATTTTACATTTTGATCGCTTTTGGGGAAACGAAGCGAGCTATAAGGTTGCGTAAAAAGACAAAATGTGCAGAATAACATCCTACATTTCTATTTGTAGAAAAAACTCAAAAACAAATTCATTCTCGTAGGAAAAATCTCAAAAAATAGTTACTTCCGGTCAAAAAATGTGCTTCCGATTTGAATTTTTTTGGCTAACGAACTCGTCCGAGCGACATAGACAACCAACATGTGTACTAATTTTGAATCAAATTGTACTTAAAATGCGGCCGCTAGAGTGTGAACACATATATATATATATATATATGATTTTTAATGACACCCTAAAATGTGTTCTGGGGACCATGATCGTTGCTCATCTGCTACTCCCGACCTTGGGTCTTGCCGTAAGGGCCACTGCAATAGCTCATTTTTCCTATGGAAATTCGCTAATAATGTGATATGGTATAAAACACCCTTTGTAAACTAACCAAGTGCCATCTGTTTTAAAATCTTAAAGAGCATGGTGATATTACTAATAGATAGCGACAGAAATTCACCATCACTCTAAACACATTTCTGGAAAAGCGCTATGTTCTACATTTGTTAATTCAAATTTGTTAGTTAAACTTAAAATAAAACACAATAATCTAATTTATTTGAAGAAATCTGCCAACGGCATATTATATAAAAGTACAACTTCCAATTTCCAGGTGTTGTTTCTCGCAAATTTGTAAAAACTTGGGTTACAGGCGTTGCAGAAAGACAACTTACAGATTGGTAAGTACCGATAAAATCTACAAATATAAAGGTAAGTTGTAAACTTACAGGTACTGCTGATAACATACGAGTTACAATTTTACGTCACCTTTAATTTTCTTGTTTCCAGAATTGAATTTTACATTTTTCTTTTGTTTAGGTGATAAGAGTTCATTTACTAAAATTCACTTTTAAACGCTTTTTAAAATCCATTAGCCTAAATTACTAATAAATATAACCTATATTAAAAAAAATTTGATATAAGACGAGGTGGAAATGGTGACTTGTAATTTATAACATTTTAAAGACAGAAATGTAATAGGGTGATACCTTTTAAAACTATTGTCAGTGATTCCTTTCATATAGAAGAAATTGTTTAATGTAAAATTGTAACTTTTATACAACAGATTTTTTAGCAGTATCTGTTGTAGTTCCGTGAGGCTCTACTGTGTAAGTCCGGTTGAAAATTCATTCGATTCAGAATTGTTTCTTTTGTTCGCCAGATTACTTTAAGGAAATTGAAATTTTTTCCCCAATAGGCTGATACCGACTTCGCCATAGACGTGCAGTTCCAACTAAACAGAGTTCCGTACTGCGAGTGGCATCACGCTATTGATAAGATCGCAGACTTCCGTGTGGTTTTCCCAGAAACATATCTAGAGCCCAGTATACCTTGGACTCCGCAGAGGTGATGTAATGTTTCATTTCAATGTTGCCAACTGTACAACTGAAAACACATTTTACTTCTTGCAGTTGTACAGTTAGATTCTTTCTTTGATTTGTCTTATAATTAGAAGCCACACTTCTCAACAGAATTTACACTGAAAACCCGTTAATCTACTTTTGTTTTTGTTAAACTGGTAATTAAGTATGTTGCTTGTAGCAGTCACATTTGATTGCATCAGTACAATCATAATAATAACCAGTCATGGTCATCAATGGAATGCCAAAACCATT
>JAGFPH010018961.1:0-15768 GCA_018207615.1 Philaenus spumarius
CTGATAAGAAAGAAAGAGTTCAATAATATGGAAACAAATAACGACAACGATTTTGTAGAAGAGGAAAAAGAGTTTGACTATGTTTGGTAAGTTTAATAAAAATCTTTATGCTAAATATATATCTGAAAACCAGTTACGAGGGTCGTTCAATAAGTCCTTAGAATTAGATACAAAAACAAAGTATTTTGGGTAACTTTTAAAAAAATTTCAACATAATTTCCTTTTAGTTCTCTACGCTTGTCTAAGCGTTTTTCCAACTTTCTTAACCCGTCCAAAAATTAAGATTTGGGAAGGTTCTCAAAATAAGCGTCTGTTTGGAAGATGACTTCTTCGTTCGTCCGGAACCGTTGTCCACCGAGCAATTTTTTCAAGTTTGGATACAAAAGTCACTGGGGCCAAACCTGGCGAATACGGTGAATGTCGTAACAATTTGAACTTCAATTCCACGATTTTAGCCATTGAAACTGCACAGGTATGAGGCCGTGCATTGTTTTGATGAAAGAGGACTTTTCTCTTTTTCAAACGAGGGAGTTTAATTTTGATTTCTTCACTCAACCTGTGCAATAACAACGCATAATACTCTCCAGTTATTGTTTTTCCTTTTTCCAAGTAATGTATAATTCCTCTTGCACCCCAAAAAACTGCCATAACCTTTCCAGCCGATTTCACCGTCTTCGCCTTCATAAACCCACTGTTTTGACTGTTCCTCTGTCTCGGGCGTGTAGTAGTGAATCTATGTTTTGTCCACAGTTATGTATCGACGCAGAAACTCATCCGGATCGCGACGAAAGAGTGCCAAATGGCCTCAGAATCAACCAGACGATTACGTTTATTCTCCTCTGTGAGCAAACGCGGCACCCATCTTGCTTAAACTTGTGATGTGAATATGGCCGCACCTATCCTCCGCACTTTAAATTGCCGATGCCTTAACACCATGAGGCAGTTTTTATCGATTATGTCAAATGAAGTCACCTCTACCTAACGATGTTATCTTTTGTTGATGTACGGCCACGTTTAAATTCATTTACCCAATTATAAATTGTGGCAAACGCTGGGACAGATGTGCCATGAACTTCATCCAACTCGGCTTTGTTTAATTTCGGTGTTAAGCCTTTCAAATATAAATGTTTCATCACCGCTCGAAACTCACTTTTTTCCACTTTTTTTTAAATAAACAAAAGTTCTCACAAGATTTCACTCATCATCTGTAATACTTGAACAAACCCAGTGTAGATTATAGTTTTGGGTTATGTTTAGGTAGGCCTAGATAAGGAGGCCTTAATGTTGTTTGTAAATACAGTAAGACCTCGATAATCCGGCACTCTATAATCCGGCAGACTCGATAGTTCGGCATCAATCATCTTGAAAATTTGCACTCATTAAAAATAGCAGTTTTTGTAATTATTGAGTGATTTAAGCCCGGTCTACACTGTCTGTTGGCTCCGCATCCGTTAAAAACAGTGTGTAAAAATCTACTGCTCAATAAACTTGTCCAAAACAAACATTTCAATAAAAATTTCTCCTAAAAATCGAACCGATTCAAAACAATGTGCTCTCGTCGTCCTTTAAAAACGTTGAAGGGACCATTTAACATTTTCGTTGCTGACAGTATTTTGTTGAACGTATTCCACTTAATGAAGATTATTTGAACAAATTGAAGTCTTTGGAAAAAGATACATTGAATTACTTGTAAATAGTTGTTCGATTTAAAACCGCTTTCAGGGTATCTACTAGTTCCCAGAAATAAAAATCGGTGACTTTTAGGGTAAAAATTTTAAAAATCGAGTTTCTATATACAAAGTCTTTATTCTGTAAAACTTAAAATCACTTATGACTTATGTCTACTTCTCTTACTAATACATCCAAATAGTGATACACGAATGCGTGATGTTTTCGTCGATTGTCCCGATTGTTCAAACATCTCGAGCATCACTACGCCGCGACTTGTCTGCTCCGCTGTTCCCTACTACGCCCATACTCCCCCTACTCGAACGCTGTTCCTGTTTATATTCATGTTTCGGCAAAAAAGACATTGAAACAACATAAAACACATAATTACTCCGCTAAATGCTATAATGATCTTTTATCTTTCTTTTCTTTTCTTAAAGTCCACGTTGTGGAGCCAATTTATAATAATTTATTCTCTTAATAATTTCCCACTAGTTGGGCGTCAAAAATGTAATAATCCTTATTAAATTTATTCTATCATATTCTACTGGATCTAAATTACAATAAAATAGACAGATACGTTTTCGTAGAGCAACAAGATTAACTTTTTTTTATTATTTATCAATTTTCTCAGAAATTTGCATATACAATCATGAATACACAAAGTGATGATTTGTTTATATTAAGTTATATTTAGAATTTATGATCTCGGGGTCAGGCAACTCGTGCAGCATGAGCAATCTTTATTTTACTTATACGCATTAGAGAATGAATTTAACATAATTTATAACAAATTTCCAATTAATAATTTGATTTAATTTTTAAAGATGTCTAGATAATTTAGAAGTGTATTAAAACGTTGAATTAATTATAAGCTGTCCAGAATATACCAAGTTCTGGTTGGTGGCATTGAATTTATCACTTTCAATTTGAATACAAAAGTTACTTTTATACAGTCAATTTTTTATTTTATCTCTTTTAAATTTAATGTTATGGATAGCTGATATTATAAAGTTCACACTATTTATTTAATTTCGCACTGAATTATCCTTATTTCCAATAATTTTATTAATATTCGTTGGTCTAAACACACTGTCAACTTAGGCTTACAGCGAACTGACGCTAACTGACTAAAACGACGCTATCTTCTTCAAATTGAACATCGCGGGATCCACTTTTCCGCTCCTATGCAAATTCAAAATGTCCTCCGGCAACTTCCCTTTCCATTCCTTAGTGTGATCGGCGCAGACTGAACTGTTTTTCCTGACCGCGCATCCCAGCTTGCTAATCTCTCTGGGTTCGAGGTTATATGCTAGTCCGTATTACACTTTTGCTGTTGTAGATTTTTATATATTTGATAATATTTGATACTTTAATTATTTTTATAACTTGTTTGTGCATTTGGTGTACAAACATTGTTTATGTACTTAAAAGAGAATTTATTTCTAAACCGACATAATAAATTGACTCTGGGTTCGAGATTATATGCTATCGGTCATAATTATTATTTACATCTGGTTAGTTTTTACTAATTTCGATACAGTTTTATTTACAATAACATTAATACATTACAAATAATTCCAGGATGTTTTGCATTACTATCTTGGTAATAAAGTGTAAATTTTGTTTGTGTTCGAAGTATAAGATCTAACAACATAATAGATCGGTTACTCATTTTAATCTAGGCCTTGCTTTGTATTTGTCCATAGTTGGTGACTGTTTATATATTTGAACATCAGTTTCTCTGTTGCATGGATTACTGTAATGGTGTAGTGTTTGTTTATTTTTTGAATAAATATTAAATATACATATAAATAATCTCCAGTGTGTGTTTATTGGTATGGTGTAGTTCTTTGTTTAATACGTTTTTGATTTAGATGTGCCTAAGTTAGGTTATGTTAACATTGGCATCTGAACAGGTTTGTTATGTTTGTTTACCTTTCATTCGAGGCTAGGCCTAAATACTTTAATTTGTACCTTTTAAATTTTACAATTTGAGTTTTAATATGCTGAGGTTATGTGATGGTATTTTGTACCATTATAATGCTCAAAGTTATTTTAAAGGCTAGATATGTCTTATAAAAAACTAATCAGGTTATTATAAGAAAAATATTTCATCATCTTGAAACCTGGGGCTATGATCGCAATTATAATATCAGCGTGTCACTCGCACGATAGTATACGGAATCTTTTTTTTATATTTGTTACAATCCAGTGCTCTGAGAGCTTATATTATAAATATTTTATGTACAAAATGATTTTGTTTTAGGCTTTTAAAATTTATTAGTTAGTGGCAATCTCTCTATGCAGTTAATGTTACGTAGTTTCAATGTGTAATTTATAGTTTTACTCTCTGTCTAAACCATTTTAAAGGAAGACCTCGATAATCCGGCATATTCGATAATCCGGCATCACCGGATCCCCGAGCGTGCCGGATTATCGAGGTCTTACTGTAGTTTGTTTTTTAAATTATGTATTTCTGATGCTTATCTAATTAATCAGCCTGTGATTTTTCACGGGGGCTTACTAGTTTTAAATTAATTGAAGTAATTTTTGTATGTAATATATTTTCTTATTCCATTAAAATTTTATAAAACAGGGCAACCAACTTCAGGCGTCTTAAAAAAATATACTGTAAGCTTAACCCTTAGTTAAAATTATAGAAGGTAAAACTTAAAAAACTAAAACTGCAACATTAAACTGATTTTGTAGTTGTTTAGCTAGAAATTATGCTACATGACATTATGTGTTTGTGCTAGGCCTGAAGATGATATAAATGAAACAGATCCATTGGCTCTTCCTGAAATAAAATATGTAAGTAGTATCACTTTTATTTTCATTCTGTTAATTTTCAGGTGTTGGGCAGTTTCCGTGTCATTAATTGTTTGCAGCCTAATTAAGAAAACACAAGAAGTTAGATTCTATAATTATTAGTGTTGCAAATAAAGAATTAGTGTTTAATATTAGCAATGCCTTATTTTACGTGTTTAGTTAGGGAAGCTAGTGTAATTGATATAATACAGTCGTTATAAGTGGATTAGCGTCAACACATTCGTTACCGAGGGTCGCATATATGCGTCGCACTGTTTTTCGCCACAGACTATCGCAAAACCGGACTGGAATACACACAGAGTGGGACAAACCGTTGTGATATTAACCACAGACAACGAGTATGATTTTGTTTAAATGAGTTGATATAATTTTTAATACCGGTAACCCAAAAGGTATGTCATGCAATACCTATTTGTGTTTTTTTTTTTTACTGTTTTCAGTGTTTTTTAAGTCATCGTATATATACGACGTTCAGTCTATGTCAAGAAACATAGTAAGTTTTTTGTTAGACTCTGAAGTTAGTAAAACAAAGTTGCACAACCAATAAAAATTAAGACTGAAATACAAAGGCGGAGAATCAGAATTCCCAGGAATTGTTACGTGAGAAATGGGGGAGAAAGATTCCTGAGAACTTTGCATCTTCGCATACCCACGAAATAAAAAGGCGGGAAAACAACCAAGAGTTGTGGCTTGAGAAAGGGGTCATTTTCATGAGAACTTTCAGACCAAGCACAGCAGACCTTCTTACATACTGATAACAATAAATCATGTCTGTAAAATAAACAAGTACTTCAAAATTAGCAGTTAAATGACAAAATAACACTGCCACAAATATGCGACGTCGGTCTATTTTAATTAAACCTGCGGCAGTAGTCTGTGGATAAAAACCGGCTGTCTTATATATGCAACGCTAGTCTATAAGTACGGAAAAATTTTAGCAAGGTGGTATCAAATGTGTTAAATTTAGCAGTCAGTATTTACTCGCGGCTAAGGCTTCTGTTTACATCAATTGAGTTTATTAATCAAGTTTTTTTACTGTTTGCAAGTTGATTTACCATAAACTATTTGATTGTGTCAAAAGTATAGGTTTAAATGTTGTAGTGTGGTATTAGTTATTTTTGTAATGTTATTGAACTTAATCAAGCTGCATGCTCAAGGGACGTTTGCTAAATAATTAAGGGAAGTTGAGGTATTGATATTGACGAACAAAGTGTTAATATTATCAAATAAAATATACATTTTAAAAATTTTGCTTCTTTGTATATTTTATTTTATTTTTTGTTTGTGTAAATAAAACCAAAACACTTTTATGGTTGAACTTTTGACATAAAAAATACTTTTTTAATTAAAAATGTTTTAGGATATTTGTTCACATATATATATTTGCAAAATTTTAAAAAAATCTTCAATCTCATTACTAATTTCATCAGGCTCTGGCGTTGATTCAATCTGAATTTCAGTGGTGAAAAAAAGGACACAGTTTTTTTCCAAGAGCCATTTAAACGTTTTTGTAATATTTCACTCCAGAATTGTCCAATGGTTCTCGTTGTATCTAAAACATTGAATTTTCAAACAGAGAGCTCGTTATTTTGTCTCAGCTTCATGCAGTTGGGCAATAAGTCTCGTGTAAAAAGCTTTGAATAAAAAAATAAATACAAATATTTTGATGACTCCCTGGTCCATCGGTTGAAGCAAGCTGGTTGTATTTGGTGACAAAAATACAAGTTTCATACTTGCGTCGAAATTAGTTAAATTATCGGAAGGATTTAAAAAAAATGTTTATATAAATTATTTGTATACATCTTTCTTTTCAAATGTAATATGGTGGTAAATCCTAATCAGGATTTGTCACATCTGAAGGATTCTATTAATTTTACACACAATTTATGATTGTTTGGTAAAAAACGAGTACAAATTAGGTTTTGTACAAATTGTGTACATTATATATATATTGTGGTATTATTGTTATTGGAAAATGAACATGTTATTATTACAAAAAGGGAGATTTTACACACTAGATTTGATAGGAAAATTTAAATAAATTTTTAATGCTTAAAACGGACTTGAAGAGGCCGAATATTCAAAAAATGTTATCACGTTACAGAAAAATGAATATCAAAACATCAAGGAAGAAGAAACAGTGGCACCAGTCAGACTGTCTGAGAGTTCTAGCAGTGAAGGTAAATTTTATTTAAATAGTAAAACAGTTTATTTGTCTTTCCACCTCGTGGGTCAACAAGTTCCCAGAGATAGTCTACATCGATGAGCAGAGCAAATGCTGGTAACTGTTAGTGATATATACAGTGCATATAGTTAGTGATAGAACTGTTCAGGTACTTAACCACTAAACTGATCATGCTAATTTTTGCAATGCGAAGCCATTACGGTGCGCGTGCAAGCTTATTTTCAAAAATTAGCCAAATATTGTAATTATAAACCAATCCAAAAGTGTTACATAGCTTTTTTTGTAGAGAAAGGTCCGAAGAATTTATACTTGCCTGTAAAAAATTGATTGATGTAAAATTTACAAAGTTATTAGCTCAAGAAACAAAAAATGTTCGGTAACGAAAGGAAAACGTTCAACTTTAGGCCTACATAAAAAGTAGTAAACATTTTTTGTAATTTTATCAAAATGTACAAAAGTTTTGTAATTTAGTTCTAAATAGAACTGTACATCAATTTCAAATTTCTTATTTTGAGAACACCAGTTTTTATGTTCCTACTACAAGACTGCTAACAAAACTAGGCCTAGTTTGAATAGTAATAAGAAACGAAATATCGAAGTTTTCCCTACAAATCGGTATAAACATATCTATACAAATATATCGAATTGTAACAGATATCTCGAATGTAAAATGTGCTTTTTCATTGGTTAAAAACTGTCCAATTGCAAGGGTTTACGGAAAACTCTATATTTTCGGAACTGTAAGAGTGACGTCTGATTGGAAGGCAGTTTTAGAAAGTTAAAATCTCGACGAAAAACAGTTCTGTATATCGATATTGAGCCTTAGAGAAGTTGAGTAATTTCTTTGTGTTTTCTAGCGCAGCATTAGCTTTTCAGAAAACGGCAATTTAAAACAATGATTACCTATGCAAATTCGTAAATACAAAAATTTAAGTTTAAATAATTTCCTTTCCAATGGTTTTTGTTTTATGGCGATTGGATAATTTTTAGTGGATGAAATATTCAGTACAAGTAGAGATGTCAATAGAGTTAAGTTAGACCAACACCAAGCGCTATGACTACTCACTTTGAGTAGTCAAACACTGGGAGGGTTAACCCTGTTCAATAAATTATAACTTAAAATCAGACTTCAGAAATAAAACTGTCTCAGTGATAATATCTACACAGTAGACTCTATCACACGTAAGGGATTAATAACAGTGGGTTTACAGTCAGATTACAGTGCGTCGGGCCTACAGAGAATCAAGTGGGAAACATGCATTATATGGAACCGTGGTGGGGGAAAGTGCAGTATAGGTTTAGGCTACTAAGCAGTATGTACTGTCAAGAAAGGAATACAGCAACTTAGAATTTGGTCTATAGGAATGGAAAAACTCTTCTACTGTACCAAATCAAAATTTAGATAGTTTATTTAATTCGTAGCTTTAACTTTGTTGGTACTAGAAGCGAGTTATTTGGAAAAATATATTTTTTAATATCTTGCAATGAATTTTTTCTGATTTTAAAGATAGTTTCTAACCTAGGATTGTTCATATTTTTACAACTGCTTGTAAAAATATTTGCCATCAATTGTGTATAAAGAAAATATTTCGACCACACAGCTGAACCGCTGACGTGAGTTGAGCAAATTTCCAAAATTAAGTTTATAGGCCTATGTTTTAGGGTTTCAACCAACAATTTGGGAAATAGGTCTATTCACAACAGTGCTGAATAGCTGTAAAATGGTTCGCATGCCATCCCGCATATTGGGAGCATCTTCAGTACACAATGCATTGCGTGCTTTTCACGCCAACCACCGTATTGGGAGTTTCTTAGTACACAAAGCCAACCCCACGGTATAGTCCACCACATGGCTTTCAACCAGGTACTTTTATAGTATTTTACGTTTTGATCGATTTTGGGGGAAGCGAGCTATAAGATCGTGTAAAAAAACAAAATGTGCAGAATAACATCCTACATTTATATTTGTAGAAAAAACTCTAAAAAAATTCACTCTCTTAGGAAAAATCTAAAAAAATAGTTACTTCCGGTCAAAAAACGTGCTTCCGGTTGTTAGATTTTTTTGGTTAACTAACTCGTCCGAGCGACGTAGACAACCAACATGTGTACCAAATTTGAACCAAATCTGACTTAAAATGCGGCCGCTAGAGTGTGAACACATATGTACATATAGAGATGATTTTTAATGTCACCCCAAAACGTGTTCTGGGGACCATAATCGGTGCTCATTTGCTGCTCCCGACCTTGGGTATTCCATAAGGGCCACTGCTATAGCTCAATTTTCCTAGGGCTAATAATACACGACGATTCGTGAGATTAAATTGACTTTTGTTTCTATCAAGTGAGAATCTGAAGCTAACACATATATAAACTAATTAGAATCATAAACCCAGAATAAATGTTTGCCATTTAACTGCAGACTCAGCCACCATCTTGAATTTCAACTCTCATAAGAACAATGTTAAATGCATAATACGATTATTGGAGTAATAATGATTAGAAAATTAGTCTGAATATGTCATTTTAAAGATTACAACAGCCCGAATGTGGATATCATTTAGTTTTTAACTAAATTTGTTCTTTGGCTTAACTCAAAATCAAAGTTGGCGATTATTTTTATCATTCTACAATGCAAATATAAAAAATGTAAAAAGCTCACCACAGTCGAAATTTAATTACCTTTCAAATAAAAGTAACTTCAAAAAATTTGGATAATTTGTGGCGAAAAAATCTGTTTTATTTTAGAAGCATGTATACGCCGAATTTGTGTTCCTACTCGAGTGTTTAGCCTGCACTCTGGTGGTTATTACATGAACTTGTTGTTGCGGAGTAGAAAATAATATATCTGTTAATTTTTAATGTGTGAGACAAAGTTGAGTTTAATAACACATACTCTCATACATTGACACACAAGCACATTTAAATAAGTTTACAGTCAGTGTTACGTCTGTAACACTCTTGTTTCCGCCTTTATGAAGCTGTCCTATATTTGCTAGCGGAAGAATGAAACACGCTCAATGCTACTAGTGTATAGCTCTGCCACTTGGACAACTGCGGTCAACTCAGAAATATTTTTTCACTCCTGCCGAGCCTTAACCTAAAAAATAAGAAGGTAGAACCCAGAACTAGAATACTGAGAAGAGCCTACAAATTGGAGAAAATATAATTTTGGAATGCCATAATACATCTAATAATCCTTTTGAGGCTTCTGTATCTTAAAAAAGAAAAAAATTATTCACAATCCAGGATTCAGTAAAATCCAAAATCATCATAAAATATCCGAAAGTTGGCCGCCATTTTGGAATATAAAAGCTGTACAGTAAAATAAGAACTTGTAGCCTAATAAACCGAGGGCTTTCGTTAAACAACAAGTTGAACAATGACAATCAACAGCTGATATTGAACATCTGTTACCAACTTTATTTTTCATGTGTGCCAAATTTGTACTTTTGTCACTTAATTCCTCTATATTTTGGTTTTAAAAATTAACAAAAAGCGTATTTGTTGATATTAAAAAGTTATTTGTTTATCTAAAAAATGATTTATTTTATTAGTGTTAATAAGAGCGTTTTCATTGGTTCAAAATGTTTCCATAACAAAATATCTTGCGCTCAGCTAGAATGTTTTTAAAACTTTATACCCTTCTAACTTTTAAATGGTTAGTCGTATAAATAAAATAACAAAAACATAAAAGTCTTAAAATAACGTAAAACCCAAAAATCATCATAAAGGGTGTTCCATAAGAAATTCTAAAGTTGTCCGCCATATTGGAAAATGCCAGCACATTTTTGAAATTTAAAATCATATTTTTAATGGTCATTAAAAAGAAGGCGAAGTTTGCTGTACATTTTGTACTTTTGGAGATCCCAATGGTGGCCCAGTTAAAATGGACACCTGTACAATAATGAAATGTAGTATACGCCTACACATAACCATATGCGATTTATGTTGTTCGTGTAAAAGGTGGTCAATGATAAATTACCCTCTGAAAATAGTGTTACAGTATTTCAAAATAGATTGGATTGACCAATAAGGTCAAAGTCTTATATTGTTTGTTCTTGAATATACGGATTAAATCGAAATGTATTGATTTCTCCAGGAATATAATTAAAGTAATGCTAATCTTTGTATTAAAAGGGGGGGGGGGAATTAAGTAGCTCTTTCTTTTTTTGTAACACCATATATTTGATGGAACTGCAATTTTGATTGCTCCGAAAGATTTCAACTCTATTTGAATTTCTATGATTAGGCTTACTTATAGATTAAATTATAAAATAAATCCATGATAAGCAGTACCTAATTTTAATGCTTATATTTGAAATATTTATGTACCTAATGTATGTATAAATGTTCCAGGTGACGCTTTGTCTGTTGAAGAAACGGGTTTAACAAATGTAAGCGCTCCTGAAATAACGATACTGCAGCCAATAATGCGAGCTACATTAACTGATGGAGTGACGAGTAGTACCATTTTCCTTGATCCCAGTCAGGTAATGAATAAACTGTATGACTAAAGAAAGGGAGTCTGTATTATTTTCAGATAGGCTCAGCCTGTTTTCCGTTCTCCAACAAAAATTAGATATAGCCAACTACAGACCTCTAGCAATAGCAATACTTTCAACTCCTGCTAAGGTATTTGAGATTGTCATTCATTTGTTTGAGCTATCTCATATGAAACCGTATTTGTCTTGGGCTCAACATGGTTTTATTCCTGCCAGATCCTTTAATACTAATCTCTCAAATTTTGTAAATTATACATCCAGGGTATTGGATAACAGAGGGCAGGTGGATGTAATATACACTGACTTTGCAAAAGCATTTGATAAAGTCAATCGCATCACTTTGGTTAGGAAACTGAATTTCTTTGGGTTTTCGAGTGATCTACTTATGTTTTTCTCTTCCTATTTGTTTCTTAGGTATCAATATGTAACATATTCTGGTTTTAAATCGAATAGATTTATAACGGGGTACGGTGTTCCTCAGGGCAGTAACTTGGGACCTTTATTGTTTAATATCTTCATTAATGATATAACTTCGTGTTTCGATAATTATGAATATTTAATGTAAGCGGACGATTTGAAAATTTTTAAAAATATTAAAACTCGTTATGATTGTCAAATTTTGCAGGAAAATTTAGTTATGTTATCTAATTGGTGCGAAAATAACAAACTTCTTCTTAATATTAAAAAATTTTGCGTCATATTATAGAGTTTTACAGCTTTTAATTAGCAATTATAACATTGATTTGCAGTTATTGAATAGAGTTACTAACTTTAAGGATTTGGGGGTTCTTATGTCACAAAATTTATCTTTCAGGTGTCATGTTGTTAATATAGTAAAGAGAACTTATTCCACCTTGCGTTTTATTTGTCGGTTGGGGAGGGATTTTAATAATATTGTCGTTTTTAAAGTTTTATTTAATAGTCTAGTTAGATCAGGGCTGGAGTTTGTCTGTATTGATTGGTCCCCATCAACAAAATATTATATAAATATGATAGAAAACGTTCAAAAAAGATTTTTGCGTGTGTTATTTTATAAAAAATTTGGATTTAATAACCAACAAATTTTTACAATAAGGTATGAAGAATTTTAAGTGTATTTGAAGTGAATTCGTTAGCAGTTAAGAGAAATTTGTCGAGGTTGTGTTTCTTGAGAGGAGTTATCTGTGGCGTGATCGAGGATCCTGAGAGCCTAAGACAGTTATGCGTTATGCCGGTATGTTCCACCTTATGGGATAAGAATCAGACGACCACTTTACCAGGAGTGCATTAGAACCAATGCTCATTTGTCGTCGTCACCGCTGAACTCGTCAATTGCTCTGTATAATTGCTCACAGGGTGGATGTTTCCTGGGGTTTGTCGAGGTTTCGTAGGGAGACTTTGTCTATATTAAACCAGCGTTAATTGTGGGTTTGCAAGTTTTGATGGGACTCAACAGTTAGGTATAATATGTTAGTTTTTATGTTTTCATTATTATTGTTTATTTGTACACAATGTGTTTGAACATGTATTTGGTAGTTTTGTTTAAATAATTGTTTCATAGTTTAGGCATGACTTATTTTATTTTTGTATAGATGGCACCCCAGTAATTGAGTTTTTAACCAGTTGGGGTTGCTTTTACAATAATTACACGGGGTTTACACGTTCAATTATGTATTTCTTTTGTTTGTTTGTAAAAATAGTTTGTTGTAATAGATTTATTCTATTCTATTTAAAAAAAAAATCTAGCAACCCTAAAAGTGCATACACGCACTAGTAAAAATAGAGTTCCATTACGTACGAGGTGCGATATAAAAATACGGTGAATTAATTTTTATAGCAGCAACTGCTGACGCTACATTGATCTAATGTGTCCAATAGCCTGATCTGTTGCGGCAGGCAGTGTCAAGTTTTGAACATGTTCTGACTTGTCATTCAGCTTCCAGAGCCGCTAGAGTGAGGTCGCGTTTTCCTTGTCTGTCGTGCGTCATGGATTTCGAACAACGCATTAACATTAAGTTTTGTTTCAAGTTGCAAGAAAAGTGCTAAAGAAACTCATGAAATGTTAAAATCAGTGTATAGGGATAGTGAGGCAACTCCGAACACTGTTTACAAGAGGTAAGCTGAAATGAGTCGGTTGAAGACGAAGAACGGTCGGGACGTCCTTCGACTCAAAAACAAATGAAAACACGCAAAAAGTGGAAAAACTGGTTCGTTCAAACAGGTGAATGAACATTCGAGAGATTAAAAAAGAACTTAACATCTCGTACAGGTCCACGCAAAGCATTTTAACTTTTGCACTTTATGTCAAAATTTGCAAACGTGACGAGTAAGTGCAACATTTGTTCCCAGACTTATGACTGCTGTACAGAAGTCATGTTGCAGTTTACACGGAATTGAAGGATCATCTTCATTCCCAAAATTATAACTGGTGATGAAAGATGAGTCTGTGACCCTGAGACGAAAATTCGGAGTTATCAATGGAAAACCAGGGTATAAAACTTGGGTTATTCATTCGACCAACATGATAAACGACTGAGCTAAAAATCAAAGTACTGGTTTTAATGAAAGGTGGATTTGACATCTCTTTCAGGCGATTAGATTACTGGACTGTTGGATATATTTAAGAACATAAATATTATTTTTTTAAATATTATTCTGTGTTAAAATCTTTATGCAATAATTATAAATGAAAAGTGTTTAACCCTTTGTGGTCTTACAGCTGGTATGAGTCGAAAGCAATGTTACCAACTAATCAAAATCGCTCTTATTAAGTATAACTCAACAACAATATACATAAACCTCTTTTTGATGATTTTTTTTTCATTATTAGATTTAGGACTTACCATCTCTATATTCCATTTTTCTTCGTTAAACGACGGCCGTTTCGCCTATTCAGCCATTTCAAACACTTACACATAGTTACACATAAACAAAAAACATACACCCGTATTATTTAAACCTATTGACTCATGAGTCGACTACATTCGATTGATGTCCCGGTGCATACTGTTGGTATGCAAATTAATCGACGCAGGTTATCTACCTGTATCAATACTACTGTGTCGTATGATGCATTGGATTCAAAGTTTAGCTTGGATTCCCGTCGTTTAACTTGCATACCAACAGTACACACCAGGAAATCATGAATGTAGTCGACTCATGAGTCAATAGGTTTAAATAATACGCGTGTGTAAGTGTTTTTACTTTCTCACTATACTATAGTATAGAGAAAGTATAGTGATCGCAAAAAAAACGATGTTGAGATTTTTGTGGAAATAACCGTTTTGGGACCCCCTGAGTCCAAAAATGTGGTTTTTACAAAATGTCTGTCTGTATGTATACAAAGCTAGAGCGAAAACTATTCAATCGATTTCAAACAAATTTGCACCAGACATGTCAAGTAGGCCTGTATAGATGCACGAAAAACGGTTTTGAAAAATTTTGAAAAACAACCCCCTTTTTGGCAAAAAGAAACCCCCAAAAAATTAGTTATTATTTTTTTATTAAAAAAGGCATTAACGATTTTGATAAAATTTGGCTTATTTGTAGTCTTTAATGTACCCTACCATAACCAAAGAACCGCATCTTTCTAAAAATTCTTGTTTAACTAATAATAATAATAATAACTGATTTTGGGGGTTTTTTTTGGCCATAAGGGGGTTGTTTTTCAAAACCTTTTTTCGTGCATCTATACAGGCCTAATTGACGTGTTTGGTGCAAATTTGTTCGAAATTGATCGAATAGTTTTCTCTCTAGATAATAATATTTATTAGTTAATCTCCACCTCTCCTACCCCACCTACAATTATGAAGTCGCAGTGAATCTGATTAATAATTTAAAAATGTTTGTGAGAAAGCATGTGCCAGTTCCTGGTACCGTTTATTTGTTTATATGTAACTATGTGTAATATGATAAAGGGAAACCTGAAAATAAACTTGAAAATGGCTGAACAGGCAAAACGGCCATCGTTTAACGAAGAAAAAACGGAATATTGAAGGCGGTAAGTCCTACATTTAATAATTAGTATATCAAAATATTCGGAATGGCGACTACCAATAGTTGTTACTTTGTTCATTCTATGTTTTAAGTTTTAAACGTTGTGGCACTTCCTATTTATTAGGCTGTGGAAACTGAATTTCACTACTAGTGGGTGAGATAGCTGAAAATTATACCAAAATATTTCACATCTGGCAACCAATGCGCCCCTTTGGATTTAGATAGTACATGGATAGACGAGTCTAAAAAGCCCGGGACACAAATTTTCTTGGCCGTCTAGCGGTGTTGATGATGTCATCAATATGGCCGCCAAAGTTGTGTGACACGCTTCTACATTTCCCTATATAACTCGGGTTTGTATTTTGATATTAACCTATATTGTTAGTGATTATTAATCAGGAGAAAGCGCTCTTTCCAATGGTATATGTGACATCGTTGTTTAGTTTCATAATATCAGAAATATTTGTAACTTTATACAAAATTTTGTTTTTGATTTTGATTTTTTCGAAACATTTTGCTTAATAACTTGGAATCCGTTACATTTAGCTGAAAACGTGTCCTTTACTTTTTTGTTTGTCAGACAATCACCTTTCGAACGGTATATAT
>JAGFPH010018962.1:0-10493 GCA_018207615.1 Philaenus spumarius
CCCATTTGGACTCTGTACTGGTGCTCAAGTTTTGACCAGACTTCTTGACCAAGTTTTCTCAGATATCAAGTTCAAATTTGTTTTCAATTACCTCGATGACCTAGTCATCTATTTGGAAACTTGGGATGAGCATGTTAATCATCTGCACGAAGTCCTTTCTCGATTGCGACAGGCGAAACTTACGGTTAATCCCGATAAGGTTCGTTTTGCTGTAAAAGAGATAAGTTTCCTTGGTCACCTAGTTTCAGCCAGAGGCGTGGAAATTGACCCCGATAGAACCAAGGCCATCAGAACCTTTCCTAGACCCACCAATCCAAAGGCAGTGTCACGCTTTATTGGAATGGTTAATTTTTTTTCTAAATTTATTCCTAACTTCGCTGAACACGCCGCTCCTCTAAATCTGCTCAGGCGGAAAGGACAAAAGTTTCTTTGGAACAAAGAGCAAGACATTGCTTTTGAACATCTAAAAAACGCCATCATACAACCTCCTGTTCTTCGTATGGCAAACTTTGACAAACCTTTTGTCCTTCAAACGGACGCAAGTTCGTGCGCTTTAGGAGCAGTCCTACTCCAGGAAATTGACGGTTCTCGTCAACCTATAGCCTACGCTTCCCGCACTCTTACACCTGCGGAAAGAAAAGCCTCTTCTGCGTATGAGTCAGAATGTCTGGCCGTAGTCTTTGGAGTAGAGAAATTTAGGCAATATCTCGAGCATCGCGAGTTTCTACTAGAAACGGATAACCAAGCGCTTTCCTGGCTTCTAGCCCGTCCCAGACAGTTAGGCAAAATGGGACGATGGATCGCTAAATTAACCTCCCTTAAATTTCAAGTGGCACATATCAGGGGAACCCAAAACGTTATAGCAGATTCACTTTCTAGGATGTTTGAGATAGAAAAGTCACCCGAACAGATTTCTCCTTCAGAGAATACCATCATTTGCAATAGCCTTTTAACTAATTTCCCTCTTGCCTTTCAGGACATTGGTGCGCAACAGCGCGCTGATGAGATTTTACATCCCATAATTTCAAATCTGGAAGCAGGTGCAACTTCCAGTCGATTTTGTCTTAATAAAGGGACCCTTTGCCTTAAGAACCACAAAGGTATCCCAATCAAAGTTTATGTTCCCCATATCTTTAATTGACCTGGTTATTAATTATTATCATGACTCCCCAGTAGGAGGTCATTTAGGTATTTTCAAAACCAAATTTAAGGTGAGTGAATTTTTCTTCTGGCCTTCACTCTCACAAGATGTCACCCGTAAGGTTCGCAGTTGTGACACATGTGCTGTGAGCAAGCCCGCTCAAAATAGCAAACTTGGCTATTTGTCTTCAACAGTCCCAACCCGACCGATGGAAAAACTCCACATTGACTATGTTGGTAAACTACCACGAACTTCTACAGGCAATACCATGATACTGGTCGCAGTTGACCAGTTCTCTAAATTCACCTGGCTTTGCCCTGTCAGAGATGCTACAACCTTCAACACCATTAAGGCTTTAAGCCAGAATATTTTCCAACATTTCGGTTTCCCTAAGATTCTTATCTCTGACAACGCCACTTGTTTCACTTCACATGCGTTCCGCAATTTTTACTTCTCTCGTGGAATCAAACATGCAACGTTATCACCCTATCATCCTCAACCAAACAACGCGGAACGTTTGAATAGAAATTTAAAAGCCGCACTTATTGCCTACCATTCAAGTAGTTAAACTTATTGGGACAAGTCACTATCATGGCTTCAATTAGCCTTTAATTTCGCAACCCACGAGACACTTAAAACTTCACCTTTTAAAATACTATTTAATTTCAATCCTAACACCCCGCTCAGTCTCACCTGGAATATAGACGATCTTCTTCCCAGGGACAATTCAAATCCTCACACCATTTGGCGTAACGCCAAAAATAACATCATGAGAGCACATCAAAAATCTGAGTGCGTCTACAACAAAAACCGTAGACCTCATAATTTCAAGATTGGCGATCTAGTTTGGTGTAAGACGCACAATCTCAGTTCCGCTGTGGATAAAAGGGCCGCCAAACTGATGCCCAGGTGGTCAGGGCCTTTCCGCATCATAGATTTTCTGACTCCAGTAACAGTAGCCCTTTCTTTTCGAAATTCTCCGACCTTCATAAAGAAAGCACATGTTGAGCAACTGAAACCCCATTTCACACCCATAGAACCAAACCACCATTTTTCTGAACGCTTCCCGGTATCTGCGAACTGCGCTAGATGCGTTTATCCCAGTTGAACCTCTTCAAGGTAACAAGTTGTGTTTGGTTTGCTGCATGAGTTGCACATTATCACTTGTTGTACAAGTGTTTCCGGACTCGACAATTGAACCCAGAGATTGGCCATCTCAAAGGGTGTTTATTTGTGTATATCATGACATTTAAAATTCCCGGCGCCGGATTAATCAAACTTTGTCTCTTAAAGTCATGACATGTCATGCATCCTAATAAATCTCACACGGTTTGAAGACTGATCACCTTCTAGACCCGAGATAGGACATAAATAAATATGCCTTTGGGCAAAATATTTCTAAAGGACATTGCGAGTCCCTCTTAATTTTATGTACATGTGAATCTTCTCTGTCTTATGTTATCCACGTGTGTTATATGTGTGTATTTAGGTGGAGGTATATTGACCAGTTGATATCTAAATTTAGTGTTAAGAACCCCTTTAGTCTTAGGTATCTTATTTTTTTGTTTGCAGCAAACAGTTTTCTTTCGAAAATTTTTTTTTTATCACCATTTTGAATTCTGTTTATTGTTCTACCCCGACTCCGTCTTTCGCGGGGGGAGATTTGTAACGTTCAGTTGTTTCACGCGCCTCAATTACTTATTTAGGCAACTTATCCTACTTGCTTTCCTAGTTCACCTGCCGCTCGGTAGATTACGCCAGCTGACAGTTCTGCATTCATTTTCTTTTGACAAAGAAGGCTAACGCATGCCGTCCGGCCATATTGCTTTGAGTTACTATGACGTTAAGACGTATTTTTAGCTGCTTCTAATGTGAAAGTTGTTTGTGGTGGAAAGTGCCTTTTGTGTAATGTAATGTAATGTAATGTTTTCAGAGTAAGTTTATATATGCAGCGTATACTATAAAGTAAAAGTAAATGTAGTTTATACTCTGAAAACGTGTTGTCATGTTTTGTAACGTCTTTCAAGATACACTCCGTATTAACCCAGGTAACGATCTGCTTTCATTATTATTAAGTTTAAGATTTTCAAACTGTCGATATTCATCCATATATATATTAATTGTGCCTATATATAATGCTACCTTTCCTTTATTTAAAATTCTGTTAATCAAATTTAAAACTAGACTCAATCATATCTAACCTAAGTTTTTATGCAATCAGACTGTAAATGTTTTTTGCTTCTAACTTTTGCACTTTAAAATGTTCATAATTAAAGAACTCTGTAAAACCATATGTTTAATGGACAGTTGTGTCGTTAACTTATTTTAAAATCAGTTTGGAAATAACTATAAACTTTAAAGCATTCTGCTATTACTATCAAGCATGTTCCAACTGTAATGTTTTTGACAAACTATAACAAGCATTATGCAGCACCATTTTAAACATGTTTTTTCTGCATAATGTCAGATCAGTAATTTTGACTGTGTTTGGTCTGTTCTACAGTTTAACTGGGTTCTACTTCTGGCTAAACTTTTCTACATCAGGTTAAACCTTTTCAACCATCTGGCTAATCTTTTTCACCATCTACCCAAAGTATTCGACAGTCAACTTATATATAAAAAAAAGAATAGAAAACATGCTTATGGATAATCATTTTTAATTTTGAATTGTTGTAAATTACAAACTTTATTACCAGTCTGCATAAACATTTTATTCACCAGCTACTAAACTACAAACCTTTTTTTTTTATTAATATGTGCAAACCCACATAAACATTTTAGAGGTTGTTTCTACAGAGTGTTTCTTGTGATTGTAATGTATATTTATTACATTTTTGTCTAGGTTAAATTATATAAATACAAGGGTGGTGCGCAGCTAGCTACTTTTCGACACTTACAATCCTTCAGGGATTCTTCAAAATTTATTCTAATTTAAAGGTGACGTCACAAACTAATTTATTTTCAGTTTAGTCTATTATTTTTTATTTGTTTATTTTTCCAAAATTTTCTTTTAAAATAAACATGTTGGTTGATCAACCATATACCTAAGCAGGTATACCAAAATTAGGTATAATAACTCTTTCCTTTGTTAAGCGTACATGTTATATTATAAGCTATATAGTAAAACTTTACTGTATATGAATAATTGTTTTTTTTTTTGTCTAAATGTTATCTTGTAATCTTTTGTTAAAATAACTTATAAATTTAATTCAGAAAAAGGGGAGGGTTTTAGTTGTTCTTTTCAGGGTGGGTTAATTAATTATTTGTTTAATTTTATCTAAGGGCGTATAAATTAATCTTTTTTGAATACATAAGGACATATCAATTTTTTTGTTAATGACAAACTATTTGTTTGTTGAATAAACCATTTAACTGAATTCTGTGTACATAATTTGTATTAAATAAGTTACCTTTTGTAAATGGATGAATAAGGCTTATTCCAGCAGATTTTTAGCAGATCAAGGTAAGGTTATCTCTGTTTAATTTTTTTGTAGGTTAATTCATAATACTGTGTCGTCTATTCAAGGTCCAGTTCAGCTTCCGATTTGTTAATAGTAAAAGACGGCACACAAATATGTGTACCAAATCTCACGTTTCTAGGAGGTAAGGTTTTTGAGATATTTTAAAATCCTTCCTTAGTGCGTCTCTAGTGCCTATGAGCAATATGTGTACGAAATTTCAAGTTCCTATGTGGTATGGTTTTTGAGAAAGTGTGATCTGTCAATCAATCAATCAATCAATTATTGGTATTTGCCTGTTATAAGTATAGATTTTTGAAATGTCTATATTGACACCTAAACGTAGTTGGCTGATTTTAAAATAAAGAAGATATTTGGGTAAAACAAATATTATTTTATTATTCACAAGCTCTTAGCAGTTAATCAATGTTGAAGTTATGTAAAATTTATAAGCGTTTAGTTTTATGCAATTGCAACCATCATTTTAAAAACAAATAATTCATAATCCATAACTAAATAATTTTTGCCACAATATTTGAATTTTAAATACTTTTCTACTAGTACATCTATAATAGTACAGATGTTATAAAATTCTAACGTGAAACCTACCCAAATTACTAGGTGATATTTGAGATGTTAGCAGGTAGAAAACTCTTAAAGATCACAGGTATAGGGTTGGGATGGTACAATTAACGAAACCGTAGTTATGACTTTAGTTGCAAAAAAAGGCCATAAATATTTTGACTGACATCTTATTTGCTCTTGAAATATTTATTGCATTGGCTAGATATTCCGACAAGTGGAAGTATTTTTGTCAAGAAACTTACGGCTCGGGTCCCTAAATTCAAAACGGCGATGTTGGCTACCAATTTCAATGTTAAAATAATCCCAACCTTCACTTATAAGCATTTTTGTTTGTTATTTTCGTCATAAAAAGAAAGCTGTATTTTGTCTTAAGTAAAATAGATTGTGGGTGTTGATTGCTTAGTTTTTTTTTGTAATATCTCTTTTTGCAACTGAGTAAAAATTAATAAAGTTTACTATTTATATAATATGTTTATGAAAACAATAAAACGGTTTATGAAAATGTATTCGGCAATTAACATCCGCATATGAAAGTACTCAAAATTGTAACCAAACTTTTAAATTTATTTCACAAATTAACTGGAATTCTAATTGTAATTGAAAATTTTAATTCAGACATGTATTTAGCTCCAATAATGGCGAGCTTTAGCTTCGTCTCAATTGTTAACGAACCGACTAGAATTACTTATTTTAGTAAATCATGTATAGATCATATTTTTACTCGAGTTAGTAATGATATAAATATGAAAATAACTTTTCAAGGCGTAGTCCATCATTTTGAGTATCATATCATTCCCCCGTAGTGCTTCATATACTACTTAAAAACATTACTATGCCAATTATAGATACACTAGCTGTTGTACCCGTGGCTTCGCACACGGTCCAAAGTTTCGCTGCATAGTAATTAATGTTTATTGATTTTAGGGTTGTTATTACATTTTAACCCCAATCCGGCTTTGCACAGATAGACAAATCAAAGTTAAATGTATATTAGCAACAAAAACACATTGATAAATATAGTACACTATGTGTTTCCTATGGGGATTTTTAGTAACTTTGACCCTCCAAACCACATTAAAATTTAGAATTTTTTGGAAACCTTTCTTAGGGAGCACCTAGGGCTCTAGAGGAAACTACATACAAAATTTCATTTCAATCCGTTTGGTTTTTTTTCTAGAAACTTTGACCCCCCAAAACCCCCTAAAATTTCTAATTTTTGGAAAACTTCTTAGCGAACACCTAGGGCCCTAGAGGGTTCGGTAGTTTTTGAGAAATCGTGATGAGTGATTCAGTCAGTCAGTGAGTGGTATTTGGTTTTATATATATATATATATATATATATATATATATATATATTTGAACTGGTTAAGAATGCATGTAAATACTTGTGCATTTAAAATACGTACTGGTAGCTCAGGTCATGGAGGATGTTCAATATGTTAGTGGATGTTTACCTCATCCTTAACACATTCACTGCTAAGCAAATTTTGTATTTCCTATGCTATGAGCTGACCTTTTATTTTTTATATTTATAGTCTAAATTAGTAGAACCTTTATTTTTATTTGTGAACCTTTCTACGTAATAATCACTAATATTTTAAAGCGGACGCACATGTTCGTCCATAGGACATAGGCTTAAATTTGCTAGAAAATTATATAAGACGGAAACAGTTTTATGCGACAGTTATGAGTGATGGATTTTAAGGTTATCTATGACTAAACTATATTCTATGTTAAAACCTTTATTATTAAAAACTTTACATTAAAATATTTTAGGATTGCCCATGGATAAATCATACTCTATGATAAAACCTTTATTATTCAATTTTTACATTGAAATATTTTAAATACAATTGACTGTTTAACATACAACAAAATTACACGTGTGACTGTTAAAGTTACGGCTTGCGTGTCGATTTATGTAGGATTACCCATGTATAAATCGTAATCTATGATAAAACCTTTATTATTAATTCTTTTTACATTTTAATAGTTTACAACATAACCTAGAAATACTGAAATCGGCCTAGGCCAATGTTAAACGATTGTTGTTGAAGACAAAGAATGCATTTAGTTGTCTTAGGTTTCAAATGGAAGAATAAGAAATACAATATAAGGCTGTGTCAGTGATGTAATCTTAAAAATGTTGTATTTAAAAAAAAATTTACAGTACAATATTTAATTAGTAATTTCTTGTGAAAAATCACAGGTAGAATAATTAGATACACCTCAGAAATTAATCATTTTAAAAATACTATTTAAAAAGTAATAACTTTATGTAGGCATACATTACTATGTTGAGGAGATTTTTTACTTGGTAAATGTGTACAATTATAAAGATTATTTAGATACGATTTTATATAACTGTATATTTGTGATATTTTTGTTATTTATATATTATATTTTTTATCAAAATACCAAACTCTATCAAATTATATGCATATTGTAGCTGTTGTACCCGTTATTCGCACGGGAATAATTCATGGTGTAAGCAGAAGTATAATACAATCAGTATGATGGTAAATGTTGAAAAATTGTAACAAATGGAGGTAAAAATGTATATATTTACGTGTCACTTAAAGAGTTGTCGAGAATTGTCAAAAACCTCTGACGGAATAACGTGTTTTTTCATTAAAAAACATGTTTTGACTCGTAACTCACTTATTTTACCCAATTTGTAGAAGTCAAAATTCGACTTGTGGGGGGGAGAGCTCCCAGGGGCATATACACTTTACCGTTGTATAACCCATATCTGGCAAAGATGATGATTCTTAAAGAGGGGTCGAGAATCGTCAAAAATGCTCTAGAACAC
The DNA here is from genome assembly GCA_018207615.1 of Philaenus spumarius. Lineage (NCBI taxonomy): Eukaryota > Metazoa > Arthropoda > Insecta > Hemiptera > Aphrophoridae > Philaenus > Philaenus spumarius. The sequence goes on from JAGFPH010018962.1 coordinate 7,997, forward strand.
ACTGTTTTCGAGATATTGACGATGTTTGTGAAAAAAACAATACACTTATGAATACTATCGTTGCATCTGTTTGGTTGGTCACAGTTAGTCTGGGGACCATGATCAGTGCTCACTTACTATAATATTTTTAATGACTGCCTTAAACGTGTTCTGGGGACCATGATCAGTGCTCACTTACTATACCCAACAAAATTAATATTGCATTGTTATCGGTCCTTGATAAGTGTGCAAAGTTTCAAATCAATCCGATGTTTTGATGTATAGGAAAGTATACGAATATACGAAGAAAGGTATAAAAAGGCACTTTCCGGATTTTACTCCTAACGCGTGACGCGGTTTCTCGACCGACACCCCATCCCGATTACAACGGGCGCAAAGAAATATAACTTCAACAATGAAAAGCTTTAAATCATTGCAATATAATCGAAGCCGACGGAATAAAACGTGTTTTTTGCAATAAAAAACATATATTTTGACCCGTCTCTCACTTATTTTACCCAATTTATAGAATATTTAAAAAAAAATAAAAATAACACTATTCTCACTCTGATACGTTTAATTACCAAATGCGTTTCAACGACAAAGTCGTCATCCTCAGTATTATATGAGCTCAGTTATAATCTGCAAGTTGTAGCTCATATACTACTGAGGATGACGACTTTGTCGTTGAAACGCGTTTGGTAATTAAACGTATAAGAGTGAGAATAGTGTTGTTTTTATTTTATTTTTTTTTAATATAAATTCCTTCTCACCAGTCAAGCTCAAAGTGTATTTTATGACAATCTATAGGAGTCAAAATTCAACTTGGGGGGGGGGGGGGGAGCCCCCAGGGGCATATACACTTTACCGTTGTATAGCTCGTTATTGGAAAAGATGGTGGTTCCTGAAGAGGGGTTCAGAATCGTCAAAAATGCTCTGGAACGCAGCGTTTTCGAGATATTGACGATTTTTGTGAAAAAACGATGAAAAAGCTTCAAATCATTGCAATATAATCGAAGCCGTCGGAGTATAACATGTTTTTGCATTAAAAAACATTTTTTTTACGCTTCTCTCACTTATTTTACCTAATTTGTAGAAGTCAAAATTCGAGTTGAGAGGGAGAGCCCCCAGGGGCATATACACTTAACCGTTGTATAGCCCATAACTGGCAAAGATAGTGGTTATTAAAGAGGGGTCGAGAATCGTCATAAATGCTCTAGAACACACTGTTTTCGAGATATTGACGATTTTTGTGAAAAACAATACGCTTATGAATACTATTGTTGCATCTGTTTGGTTGGTCACAGTTATTCTGGGGACCATGATCAGTGCTCACTTACTACACCCAACATAATTAATATTGCATTGTCATCGGTCTTTGATAAGTGTGCAAAGTTTCAATTTGTAGAAGTTAAAATTCGACTGGTGGGGGGGGGAGAGCCCCCAGGGTCATATACACTTTACTGTTGCATAGCCCATAACTGGCAAAGATGGTGTTTTCTAAAGAGGGGTCGAGAATCGTCAAAAATGCTCTAGAACGTAGCATTTTTGAGATATTGACGATTTTTGTGAAAAAATAATGAAAAAGCTTCAAATTGTTGTAATATAATCGAAGCTGATTTAACACTACAAAATGGAAATTTTGTTTGAAATAATTAATTGTACAAATTACCAGCTCTCTAGCTATATGGGAAGTATAACAATTAATTTGTATTGTTTTAGGGGTTGTTATCTCATTTGCACGCCTAAAAAGCACGCAAATAAAAGAAAATATGGTTTACATTGTATAAATGTCTTGTAAGAAATAAATGTACTAATTTCCAGGTCTCTAGCTTTATGGGAAGTATAATAATTATTTCGTATTGTTTTAGGGGTTGTTGTTACATTTTCATCCCTTAACAGCACACTGAAAAATACAAATATGGTTTACTTTTTATATATATCTTGTAAGAAATGAATGCACCAATTTCCAGCTCTCTAGCTTTATGGGAAGTATAATAATTATTTTGTATTGTTTTAGGGGTTGTTATCTCATTTTCACCCCTAAGAAGCACGTGAATAAAAGGAAATATTGTTTACATTTTATAAATGTCTTGTAAGAAATAAATGTACCAATTTACAGTTCTCTAGCTTTATGGGAAGTATAATAATTATTTCGTATTGTTTTATGGGTTGTTGTTACATTTTCACCCCTTAGCAGCACACTGAAAAATACAAATATGGTTTATTTTTATTGTAATGAAATTACCTTCAAAATTGTCTTCAGTCCTGTGAATGTAGCACTAGCTACAGCGCTGTTTCGCCGATCACTGTCAGCAGGCTGTTCGGCAGGCTGTTTCATTACAATATATAAACAGTCCAAGGCAAACAAATAGTTTATTTTTATATATATTTATCTTGTAAGAAATGAATATACCAATTTCCAGCTCTCTAGCTTTACGGGAAGTATAATAATTAATTTGTATTGTTTTAGGTGTTCTTATTACAATTTCACCCCTTAGCAGCACAGTGTAAAATG
>JAGFPH010018963.1:0-13639 GCA_018207615.1 Philaenus spumarius
TGTACGTACATTTTTCAATATATTTGTGACAAGTTAGCACGATGAAGAAACGATGGTTATAAGTCACAAAATTGTTAGTTTGAGTTAGTTTATGCTATGTTTTATAACCTATGTACAAATGGCAGTTTTTGGTCAATAGTCAATTATTGCTTCTTTGGTCATATTTAAGTGATTTTCCTGTTCCTTTATCTTTAGGGAAACAATTATGCTACGCCTTTGACCCTAGTGAATTTGGAAATATTTTCCGATTGGCTTTGGGTCTTCTTACAAGCTTCATTGAGTAGCCACAATGGCCGTGGTTGTTAAGGCGTCAAAGCTTTATCGATCGTCATGGCAACCATCAATGGAAAAGTTCCGGGGTTCAATTCCCATTGACCCCGAATAATTTTCTAAATGGTTTCTTAACAGACATCATTTGCTGTGGTTCGGATTCCACGTAAAACTGTAGGTCCCGTCTTCATTAGCCTTAAGTGCAAAACAGCAGGACGTTAAAAAACAAAAAAATACAAGTTTCATTGTTCGACTCCGTGTTGTTAGCTCTGTTATATTGTTGACATTCCGCTAATAGCCTAAATCATTTTCTAGACGTGTTAGGCCAAATAGTGTTTTTGTTGCACATCCCAGTATTCAATTCCATACTGAAGCTTCGAATGTATCAATACAAAATACAAAGTGCGAAGTAATATTACAATTTCTTTCGTTAAATAGATAGAAATTACGTTTGTCAAACTTAAAAATTAAACTTGGAACAGCTGAACCAACCTTGTGCATTGTAAAGCTCGCATTTTGGAATTTATTATTACTACAACGTTCGAGACGCCAAATATCCTCTAGGGGCGTCGGTGTCTTAAGAGGGGACCGGAGTCAATTGTAAAACCGCTTTTTAGTTTCCAAAGTGAACACTAGGGTAGCTCTACAAGTTCGTCCGTATCACTACTTGGAGCGCTGCCTGCACAAAATGAGTTATACAGCTACCTGCTCCCAACTGACAGGGAGGGGGAGAGTCCGAGGGACAGCCGAAAAATAAAGTGAATAACACTGTTAGACGCATTCACAACAATCACAAGCTAGACAGTCTGGCATTTAGCCGTAGGCTAATAGAAAATGATGAGAGGGCGATAATGCTTACAGAATGTAGGTCCACCCGTAAGTATAAGAATCGCGTTGACATATCGCTGGGTCTACAGCGACGAAAACATTGTTTACTGAACAAAAAATTGTTCATAGAAATTGTTAGCGAATAAGCACTGTCCACATACAAACAAAATATACCTACCTTTAGTAACAGCGATATCAAGTATCGAGAAAGATTTGGTTTTGTGTAATGCTTTGACCAGAATTTTATTAGCATTGCGGAAGCGAAATCAGTTAAACAAAATAAGATGGTGGGTTAAAACGCTATAGGCCTGGAGAAAACTATCAGAAAATCGACATATCTCTGATTTGAAAATTAAAGATGGCAGTGGCTTCCGAAATTCAAGAAAATTTCTATCGGGTTTCGAATATTTAATAAATTTGACTGGGCGCGAAGTATCTAGTCAATGTAATAATTATAGAGCTTTTCATTCACTGAAAAGTTAGTGGTCCAGGAGTTGTTTAGCCACAGGCGATTCATCACAAAGTTTGATGTACCTCTTCAGGATTTCCAAACAATATCCAATTTAATTCCAGAAAATTCATATTCTTATGATTTATACTTTGGTGTGTATAAATCATCACTGACAGACCTTTTGCCCTCCATAAAGTTTTTTCTTTCTCTTCAAAAAGCTGATATTTCATTTTCTTTTCAGCCTCGTCGCCACTAACAGCAAACTGAAGGCCCATTTCAACCCATGCAACTCGCTGTTCCATTATGTTTTACTAGTCTTTTGCGTTCCATAGACACTCAAAATTTTCAAAAATATTTATTAGTTCAATAGTTTTTCCTAAGAGCACTCCATCGTTCTGGAAACATATTTATAACAATTTAATTTACATAGTTATAACAATATAAAGTAATTAAATTGTTAATTATTTTTAATTAACTTTCAAACTAAGCTTAAGAGCCAATTAAAGTATTAAGCTAATAGTAAACGTAATATATAGTACAGTAGTACAGTAGATTTTATCTCAAAATGCGTCCTTCTTTAATGACGAATAAATTTAAATTGTGTGGTTTGGGTGAGGGCGGGGTGAGCTGGTCTCCCAGTAACACTTGTTAATGAAGTTTACCGACTTTGGATGGAGCATTCATTTGTGTTACCTAACACCGTTATTTACTCGTAAATTTCTTACGAATGTTGAATCTTGAAATTAAATTTTCGGCAAACAATGTTAGCTAACAATGTTTGCGTTGGTGTGGACCCGGCTTAATTTGTATAGGTCTACCTAGTTTGAGGCTATTTTGCTTCTTAGTCTTCTTCTCAAATCAATTTTTGTTTTTAAGATAAGATCTGCGTTGTGAATTTCTAAAACCTAAAATCTTAAACATGCCAAGGTTGATGAAAATCCTTAAACACTTACTCTTAAAAGTGAATACGTACAATTATTGCTCATACTAAGGCATACAATATATAAATATTTATTCAATAATAATTAGTAAATGAATATTATTTTAAATTGAATAAATAACTTAGCTTATGTATAAAATTATGTATATCAAAAGATATATTGTAGCTGATAGTTTTAAAATGAATCATCATATACGATAACCTACACAAGTACAAACCCTAAAAATAAGTTGATAGACCGCTTATAAATTACAATCCAATTGGATGGTCGGATTTTATTATACATTTTCGTAATCCTTAGGCCTATTAAGTAAGAAAATGTTATGTTCTTGGGCATTTTCCCTAATAGTCAAACATCAAGCATAACAAATGCGAACATAATTGTTTTAAGTTCAAATGCAATTGTGTTAAAAAATACCGGAATCACAAACGTAAGAGTAAATACAGTATTTTAACTATTTAAATACAGAATAATATGTATTTTTCAATCCATTTGAAAAATATTGGGGAAAAACATTCATCTATGTAAACTTAAGACTTCATGCGTATTTGACTTTAGGAACGCACACTAGCCGCTGATTGTTTGTTTATTTGTAATGCAATTTCGAAACTATATGGAATGTCAAGAACTGTTTCCGGATCTCACCAGCGAATGTTTCTAAATGTTCTAAAAGCTCGAATGTTTAACGTTTCTTAAAATTAAACTGTTTTGCAAATTTCAAAGGAACATTTTGTTTATAAAATAATAAACAGCCTGTATTATATTAATTTATCTCTATATAATAAAAATTAGTTGCTGTTCCTTTCTAAGCGCATCTTTTGAGAACGGCTGGACCAATTTGGATATTTTTTGTGTTAAAATGTTCGTAATAGTCCGAACTAGGTTTTTATATAAAGACAAATTTGAAAAGTTTCCCGAAAAAGTTTCAAATTTGGAAAAAACTAAACAGCCTCTTTGTATGGACACAAGACCATAGCGCAAAAAAACAGCTGTACGTATAAAAAGCATAATTATAGCAACACGTCATGTTTGTTTACATTAATTACCATAGCAACTTTACTTATCAGTTTATTATTCTTCAAATCCAACAGCTTTTTTAGGTTAGATTGACGAACATAAAGCAAACAAAAACAAAAATCAACTAATGCTTAATATATTTTAATTTAATTCAAACATTGGTTGTTACATATATTATATATAAAACAGCTGATTTGAATAAAAAACTGAACATGTTTTTAGGTTAGGATTACAATGAATCTAAACACGTTTATTTGCAACCAAATTGGGCTAATTTAAAATCAGGGTTTTTACCAACTTAACAACTATACTTTTTTTTTTTGTAAAAGCAAACGAAAGGTTTACTGTATCATCTATGGGCCTAAAGGTTTACAAAATCTAAATCTAAATTTGTGTAGTATATTCTTAAGTGATATAAAAACCATTTTGAAATTCGATTACTTAAGTCAATGTAATGAAATGGAATAACTACCCTTTAAATTAAATCAAGCAATAGCAAGCTGGGTCAACTAGTATTTAAATTTTTCAATTTATACGTTTTATATTTTCATATTTTTTTGGCCAAAGGTGTTATATTGGCAGTGATTTTGAGATTGGAAGAAACTGGATGAAGGTAGGAGTGGCTCTCGGGTTGCTATGGTAACAGATCAGGTTGCCATGACGCTATAATAGACGCGCGCATGTAATCTGACACCCGGGCACACCTGTGACGATTATTGATTCTAGTAGCATTTCCTCGAACTGTCATAAATATAATTTATAATATTGTCTGCCATCATGCATTTTGATATGCTTACTGGAAGTGTTTGCCAGTTGACGGGAACTGAAAATGTATTCAGACAAATGTTAGTGAAATCAATGTTACACGTATAATCCTATTACTTTAAATGAGCAATTCTTGTATCTATCTTTGTATCTTTGTATCTGTCGCGGATCTCGAAAACGGCTCTAAAGATTTTGATGAAAATTTGCATACAGGGGTTATTTGACGTCATGAATTGAATGCGCTAGGTCTTATGTCTTCAAAAACGCGCATAAAGTCTGAAAAATGCGCATAAAATTTAAAATCTGAACTTCTTTTTATACCACTTATCAAGTCACTTAGAAGGCGAATAGGTACAACTTCTTTTTATACCTCCTTCAAAGTCACTAAATATTCGAATAGATACATTACAGATACAATCCAGGTGTTAAAAAAACTACAAACTACAGGTGTTCACCCAGGTACAAACGAGCCAAAGATTAGCGAGAGCCTTTAGAGAGTTTTCCAACGGCGAGCGAAGCGTCCAGGGGCAGAGCCCTTAGTAATAATAATAATGTAAGCATGGTTTGTCTGTACGGAAATCTGTAGGCCTAACTCAGCAGCCCCACAGAGGTTATATGGTATGGTAGAACTCCATTCCCAACCATGAAGAAGGTTTTTAACCGAAGGGGTTTGGTTCGGAGATGCAGGTGTCAAAAGTGTGCACGCATTAATGGACTTAGTATGGAAACCGACTGGAAATCAAGTGCCAAGACTGGCCAGAATGTTTTAGAATGTCGGTGAATGTTAACTTTTTTTTTTAGGCGGAAAAATGCATTTACGCAGACCTCTTGTTAGAGAAGGTACTGTGGGACTCGATCCAGAACAAGTCTGGCAATACCCACTAAAAGACAGCCCTCCCCCCCAAGTAAGGAAGTCACTCTGGCTCCGAACACAGGCACAAGAGTGTTTCCGTTGACCTCTCCTGAGATAGCATTTACTACACTCCTGTAGCTGCGTAACGGACAGAGACACTCCGCATGCACTTCACTGGGGGAAGCGTCAGCAGCATCTAGAGGCTGTTCCCTAATGGCTGCAAGCAGCAATCTGAAACTCACTTAAATAGAAAATGAAGGCAAACAGGTTAGTATCAATATTGAATGGAGTCGCAGCCTGAAGAAACCTATGGCGGGTCGTCCAGGATAGCGGCAGGCCGTTGCCTACCATTTTCCGGGATGTCGAGTCTCCCGCAGATCTCAGCTATATGAGGATAGCCTGAGTTGCGTGCATCCTGAAACAGTTTAGTGACACATCTTGTAGCAAAAACTTCTAGGGTAGGGATACCAGCTGACCCTAGAATGGTAGAGTTCCTCACGTACCATGGCTGATGCGTGAGTCTGCGAATGTTCCAGAATGTTATAGAATCTTCCAAAAGGTTCGATAATGTTCCAGATGGTTCTGGACCATCGAAGGGACTTTCTGTTCCGGAACGATCGAACACGTTCTAGAATGTTTTAGAATCCTGAAACGGTATATGAAGCTAGAGACCTACAACTTATATATTAAGGGCAGAAAAAAATATTTGGATTTCGATTATTTGCGTCTAAATGCTACGACTGTAACGGCAGCACCCGCGCGGCTCCAGACGTAATGGACTCCTTATAATGGAAGTAAATGGAACCCATTCCTAAGGAGCGTCTAGCGCCGCGCGACTGCAGCGACCCCGGTGAGGCGGCTTGAGCCGTACGACTCAACTGCTGACATGAGCAGTATAGTCGTAACAGTCGTGGCGGCTGGAGTGTTTTTTTAATGTGTTAAAGTATTTTGTGTCTTTTAAACATGGATGATTCTAAACTCATTGAGCTTGTGCGAGAACACCAGTCTATTTATAACCCTAAACACCCAAAATACAAAGAGTAGGGTATTCTCTGAATTAGAATATTCTGAAATCCTTCTTCTCGCCTTACTTGGTACAATAGATTAGGATCGGCTTTTTGAAGATGGGCCAGTAATAACAACTCTTCTTCCTCCTCTTCCTCAATTAGAAGATACGCAGCCAAAAATGATCTATCTGCCATGACGTTCTAAATGTAACTGTACTAGTCGCGCCATAAGAATTTAACCAAGCGACTCGGATCGTACGGCTCTGATCGCGCGGCTGTAGTCGTTACAGTCGTAGCATAGGATCCTACCTTTAGGTGTAAAATATTGTTCGTAGGAAATAATTTGTGTATTTTTATGTTTTTTGTATATGTTGATCATGCTTTTTACGCTTATTGGATCATGTAGTATGTAAGCCTAAATGGAAAACAGATCGCACTCACTATAAGTTTTTGTGCTATCGAACACTCATCAATATTTTTAACCGTTATTGCTGTTATTAATTTATTCGTAACTGCGAGCAAAGCCTCGGATACCCCTGCTAGTGCCAAATAAAAGTTATTGAAACAACATACCACCAAATTTTATTTCGACAATCTAAACCTTATGTTGATATAGAAACATTTCTAGAACAATTTGGACACTTAACACGGCAGTGCCAAATTTTGGATTCTTGGCGATCTAGGCAAAATCTAAGCAGCCCGTCCTCCTACAAATACCGTACTCTCTTTTACTTCCGCAACGAGGATATGCAAGTTTTGCAACTTGGCTCTTCAAAATAACCATAATCAACAGTTACTATTTTCGAAATAATACTGTTTATGTAACAGTAAGCTAAACCTTTGACTATGGAATCTAATAGACTTCTCAAGTAATGCTATTTATTGAAGGCGATTTTTTTCCCGGCGGTCGTGCAGCGATCTAGCGGATTTTTGCGGTACTGCAAGAGCGGGGCTATGAAAGTGGCGCTACCTGGAGGGCTAGCTGCAGCGCGTGTGCGCGCACCTGTGCGTTGGCCTGTCTCACGTAAAGTGGGGGGAGCCTCACTGTCCACAACATGTTGATTGTTAATACTTCCTAGTTTCCTACCATTCTTTTCAACACTCCACAAGCCAGCCTAATGCGCGCACTGATTTATCACTTGTTAATCTCGCTGAATAAACCGTTTCGATGTATATTTCGTTCAAGTACTTTCAAATTCATTCTATAAAAATCATGAGCTTCATAACAAGCTAAAAATCAAACTTTTCGTTCTTTTGAGTGATGAGAAAACATCACTTCACAAAACGAATGGCAGCTTTTATAAAATTAAGTTTAAACACCTAAAATTTTACAAATAAACTAAAATCATGTCTATCTATAATGTATCGAAATATGAAATCGTTAAGTTCACTCATTTCGGGAATATGAATTTTTAAAGTCCGTATTAGCTATAAAAACGGCAAAAATCTTGCCTACTTTCATGTTTCTACCCACAATATAAATTACTTAAAATCAAAACCCAAAATATCTGTTAATGCAAATCCTTCCTGTAGGATATGAAAAATATCAAAATGTAAGGTTCCGTCTTAGGGCCCTTTAAACTTTCATTGTGTTATTCAAGGAGCGTTCACAATATTTCAATACCTTAGCTGTTTTAAATATTTAGATTTTCATTTTATTTAAATATAATAGGCCTACTCAATCCAGTCCAGCACTCAATTCATATTTTTTCCTTAAGAAGAACCGTGAAATAAGGTAATATTTTTTCAGTGCGGTAAATTTGATTTACCGTGTCCTCTATTATGTTTCTCAAATTACTGTCTTAATATTACAACTGAAACGATTTTCAAAACAGTTTTCTCTCCATCGCTTTGTATTCAATAAAGTAATACAAAACAATTTGGAGGATTGTTCTGGGTTTTTAATAACTCGAAAACGTGAGTTACATGGTCGTATGTAAAAAAATTAGGCTACATGGTCGTATTTTTGTGTGTTTTTATATATTTTTGCTATATTTTTTAAATTAACTGAATGTTTATAGCAAACAATTTTACCAAGGACAGTCATTAAAATACTCCAAACAAGTGTTGATGTTTGATGAAATGACATGAAGCACGGGTTGGAATACGATGAGTGAACACAAATTGGTAACCCCCCCTCCCCCCCATGAGTCAACTCTCGTTACGCCTATGCAAATGCAAGTAAAAGGACTGAACATGTTCATCACAAATTGAAAATTACGAGGCCGAAGGTATAATGCCTGAATTTAGCTGTATATAGCTATAAATATATGCTAAAAATACAGGGTGGTACACATGTCTGGGAACAGCTTAATATCTTAAAATGTACGAGTCTTATGAGGTGGAAATAAAAGCAGTTATTCACAACCATTAAAGAACCACTTTTTGGTGAGTTTGAAATTTTTGTCCACCATCTTGGAATGAATTTCATTTTTTTTTTTAATGGGAAGGTAGTCGTGTGATACATGATTTTAATGTAAAATTTGACGAAAAAAACGATGGTTTAATCCGTTTTTGAATATCTCAATCCGTTTTTAAGTTGTCGTTAGTCAAATGAGTGAAAACGCAAAATTGAGGCTCAAAATAATAAAAAAATAAAACTCATCGCATATTTACTATGAATCTTGCTATCACACGGGAAGAGTTAACTGTGCCATACGTATTGAACTAAATTCCAATTTAAGTTGATAAAAGTACTCGATAAAAAAACAAAAGGAACCTGAACGGTTACTGATGATGTGAGAACATAAGCAAAATCAAGTCGGCCTAGTGTAGTCCGTTTAGCGACGATACACACTTGAGAGCAGGGGCAGAGCGGATACAGGATTTCCTTTTGGGAGGGGGTCATAAGAAGTTGAAAACAACATTACCGAAAATTTAACAACAACGGGTCTTAGGAATTAAAAATATGTATAAACTCTATGAAATAGTTTTTTAATGCATTTCTAGGCCACAAGCGCTCCCTTATTCAAGTCGTACAGTTCCATACGGCGGCGGCGCGCTCCGTCAAACAATTAGCCCAACCAATAGAGATTGTTTCTTGTTATTGAATGCGAGGCAACTAACAAAAAGGCGGGAAATAGTGCTGCTTTCCATGTGCCATTCTACCCCTACGAACCTACCTTACCTTCGTTGACAAAGTGAACTCGTCCACAACATCGCGTTGAAAATATAAATAATTTTGTCAGTATTGCAAATGAATGGTTTATGCATTGACTATAGAATCTAAGTCTAATTTGAAATCTTAGTAAGATACATAATAATTTTTATGATTCGTTGTGTTGAGTAATGGTTTAGTTCATTGAACAGTGACTGTTCCGGATTAACTATTTATTTTGACGTTGTTATTTAATATATTTTTAATTCTTTATTTTTCTGTGTTAAAAGAGGGCGCTACGATTTACGATGTAAGTTGTGTGTGTCTCGTGTGGTGTGGTGTGTTTTGTGTGAGTAGGTGAGGCGTATTTGCCAACATTTAAATTTAGCATTGCAAAAATGGCTAGCCCCCCTATAAGAACACAAAATTGTAACTACCATAAATGTTGGTTTACCGGTTGCGAAAGAAGCAAAGCTCGTTGTCCGGATCTTCACTTTTTTCGTTTTCCAACAAAAAGGCCAAAGGTATGTGAGCAATGGGTGAAAAATTGTGCAAATGACAATCTTACATCTCTCTCAGAAAAAACTTTAAGTGGGAGATCAGTTTGTGAAATGCACTTCATCGACGATTGCTTCACAAGCACTATGAAGACGCATTTAAAGAAAAATGCTGTGCCCACTTTACTTTCGCTTGATGACGGCATTGGTCCACAAACCCCCAAGCAGACAGCCGACGAAGTAAGCCTGAATGATGGAGCTGTAATGACCCCAAGATCAAGTGAACCATCGTCCCGTAAAGCGCTGTTCACAACACCAACGATAGGTAGGTAATTTTGTAAAATATGTATAGACATATATATATAATATGTATTAATAATTTATATACAATCACTAATTTTATAGTTTTTAAAAATTAATAAGGTAATTGTGCAATTTATTTAATTTAGCTTGTAGCAAATTGAGAGTTATTTACTCGAAAGATTTCATTTTAAACTTGCTGTCTCGTTCGTGTCTTATACCAGGGCTCTATAACAAGGGCTATACCGTTTCTTTGATCTCAGCACGGTGCCGCAAGACCCACCCGAGCGCAGCTCTGACGCCACTACGATGTAAACTGCGCAGACTACAGTAGCGGACTCTTTGTGCGCGCTGTCGTTTACTCGCTGTTGTAACTCGATGGAAAAGCTTCAGTAAAATAAAACTTATATATTCTTAATAAAGTACAGATTCTAACAGTATAATAACTTTTATTTTAACAGGTATTTCGAATTTTAATAATTGAAAATATTTGAGAATTATCACAGACTGACATGGAAAAGTTTCTAAGCGAGGAAATTTTTATTTTTGGGTTAGAAACAAACTTCCAGCGGGAAAGTTGTAGCCAATGAGTTGATTTAAACTTTTGAATTCGTCGATTTGTGATAAAATGATTACATCATTATGAAATCGTTTTTAAATGAGAGCGAGGCGGTGCCGCGTCACCACTCCCGGAGTACCTTAAACATTTAAACAACTTACCGGGTGTGAAGAAACCGATATTGTTTCTGTTGTTTGATACTGGAATATTTACATCCTTATCCATTACTTTTATGTATATATTGTTATTTTAAGGTAAAAAAAAACAACGATTAACACTAAAAATCATTGTTGTAGATTGTTCCGGAGAAAGTCCTATTACGACTTCGTTGTTAAACAAATTCAAAAGTGTCAAAGGACGAAAACAAACTCCTGGGAAAGTATCACCTCTCAAGAAATGTCTTTTGAACAAATTGAAAAGACAAAAAGCCATGAAGAACAAGTATCAACAAGCAGTAAGGAGGTTTAGAGCAAAGCAAGTTAAAGTAACCAAAAAAGATCTCTTACAATGTATACATTCTTATTTCCCAGAAAAAGTTGCCAGTTTATTTTGTATGCAATTGAATCATACAGACCAGAAGACTAAACCTTATACAGACAAAGAAAAGCAGCAAGCTCTGTCAATGAGGTACGTATTAAATATATAGTACTTTATAATGTGTTAGTAGTAGAGGACCAAGCGCGGATCTAGGAGGGGGGTTATGACCCCCACCCCACCCAAACGGTGTTGTATTAAAAATACTTATCCATAGACATGTTTAAAATTGCTCTACCTCTAATATAGAATTTCATAATAATTTGCTATGAGAAGAAAAGGATAATATATGTTTCTTTTGTATAACGCTAAAGTATGAGTTCAACATCAATAAAAAGCTAGGGCATCATCATCGGCGCAGGTACGAAAACGTAGCAGCCACGATGTAATTGTAGGAATTAAACTCGGGAATATTGTGGGTGACGAATTCGCTTAGCTCATTCACCAATTATTTATAACTTTCACTGGTGCAACAAGTCAAGCTTAAAGTTAAATTATTGAGGGCAGGCTATGTGATTAGTTCACCCAAAAAATCCATTACACTGTATATTGCTATCAGAGTAGCCTAATCCACAAATTTCAATTAAATATTACAGATTTCAGATTTAGAGACATTCAAGCTTATTTGATAACCAATATCTCTATACTGGGTGATTTTTTTTATTGGGCCACCATTGGCATCTCAGAAACTATAAAAGTTACAACATTCTTTAAATGGGGGACCTTCCATACTTTTTCCCTTACATTAAAAATACAATATTAACATTTTAAAAAACTGAGCCATTTTTCCAATATGGCGGCCAACTTTGAAATTTCTTATGGAAACCCCTATTTGCATTTGGATTTTACATGAAATTTTAAGACTTTTTTTATTCTTGGTGTTTTTTTGATAAACTTAACCGTATAACCGCTAGGAGCGCTGAAAGTTCCAGAAACTCTTATTTCAAAAATTATTAAATAGGCTTCTTTTCAATTTGCAAACAATAAAATTTAACTCAGAGTGCAATATTTTGTACAATGGAAAGTTAAAAAGCTGTTGCAATTTCACAGATACTTTATTTTATACAAAAAAACGTACTTAAATTACTACTGTTAAAAAATCGCTAACGCAACCACTGTGTGTAAGAAAATTTATTTATGAGCGCATGTATTTATAAAGATACGTTTTTGTATAAAATAAAGTATTTGTGAAATTGCAACAGCTTTTTAACATTACATTGTACAAAATATTGTCATACAAAATAAGAGTTTCCATAAGAAATTTCAAAGTTGGCCGCCATGTTGGAAAATGGCGGCTATTTACAAATATTTTAACTATTCATTTTTTAATTTCTCAAAAAACAAGGAAAGGTTTTTTATATACACTCACTAAATATTGTGTTCGTTAATTTAATCTAAGTATTTATTTACATGCTTAAATCATGCAATAGCAAAGCATTGCCGGGTCAGCTAGTTGTTGATAAAATATTTCATTTGTTATATCATAGGTATAAATCTCCTGCGATGTATGATCAAATGAGGAATGACGGTTTTGCTCTACCCGGTCCTGCAACAATTGCTCGTTGGCTTCAAGGCATTGACCTAAGAGCTGGTATTTGCGGCGAGTTGTTGCATTTCATACAAAACAAAGCACAATTCATGTCAGAAATTGAAAAAAAAACTGTGTTAATGTTTGATGAAATGAGCATAAAGTACGGGTTGGAATACGACTCAAAACGGGATTTAGTTGAAGGTACGTTCAAATTAAAATATTATAGTAATCATAAGAAAATCAAAGGGAATCAAATAATCAAGAAAAAACTCATCGCATATTACTATGAATCGTGTACAACTTTAAAAGTTTCCTTTTAAAATGTGATTAAAAAGTTCGAATTGTAATTAATGGCCTAAACGTTGTTAATTAACATTATTAGAGCAGTGAAATTACTTGGAAACAATAACAGGGTGTCTAGTAAATTTCCCATATAAAATTCCCGACATTTTCCCGACTTTTCCCGAACATTTTGTCGAATCCAAGAAATAAAGTCTATATATTTATGGCTTATCAACACTACAAATACGCTCGTTCGGACTACAAGGGCTGGTTCGCACGAGCGACACTCGGCAATTCGGCAGTTGCGTCCAGCGGAAGCATTTAGTTAAATCGGAGTTAGTATGAGATCGGTGCTCACGAGCGACAGCGTCACCGCCGCGTCCACATGAATGTACCGCCGCGTCTTGTCGGTACATTAAATTAGATAAAGCAGTTATAACGCACAGCGTTATAAATAAAATTTATTAGCGTAAATTTTTTTAAATGCCGGCATTAAAACGCAATGTAACATAAAACAGCGTATTTCCGCGAAAAAATCGATGCCTGAAAACCATTTGTGCCAATTTTATCAACTACCATTGTTCAAATACTATTTAAAATACAATGACTAATGTACGCAAAAGAATACGACGCCCGAATATTATTTGCGTTAATTTTATCAAACGCAATGTAATATAGGGTACAACAGCGTATGTCCGCGAAAAAAA
>JAGFPH010018964.1:851-12306 GCA_018207615.1 Philaenus spumarius
GTCCTAATAGTAGTGTAAAAAATCCGGATTTACATTTCTTTAGATTTTCTGTGAATGATAAGGAGAGGTAAGATCACTGAGACTAATCTTTTTTAGAGGTTACGATCAGTTTTAAAAAAGACAATTACATCGTTTGATAATTTTCCCTTTAAATCATAAGCGTATGTTTTTAATTAAAGTTTTTGGCATCTTTTTTATCTATGATCAAATATCAATAAGTATTTTTCTCCGTCGCAACAGACCTGTAAAATCAGCGAATTTTCAATTACAATTTCATAGACAAATTCATGAAAAAGTACATAATCCTGAATTTACTCAGTCGTAAGTTATAAGTTTGCAATTGGCAAAAAAACTTCTTTTTGCCCATTTTTAATCTTGTTTGACTATTTAATTTATAATGCCATGTGTTCCCACTTTGCAACCGAATTCAATATAACAGCTGAGTAAAAAAGTAAATGTTGTTTTTGAAAACAAAGCAGACAACTATTCTTATTTAAAATTATTTATTAATTTATTACTTAATTATTATGTACTTATTCTTATTGTGTTTTCTCGTAGCAGCAAACTTGCAAACTCAGCCCCGATGTTATTCATATGGCGAAAAAGTAAAAGGTTACGTCTCCCTTAATTATGAACATAAATTAATAAAACTTGGTATGTGGAGTCACCTAGTTGAGTTATATAGATATTTGCATAAAATCCATTTTTTGTGTTCAAAGTTCCTTGTTTGCAGCAAACCTGCATACTCAGCCCCAATGTTATTCTTATGGAGAATTGGTAAAATTTTATATCTTGCTTATTTGTGAACATAAATATATAGGCCCTATTGTATTGATAAATCTTAGTATATATTTTCATTTGGAAATGATCTATTAATTCACATAAAATACCCCGAAGAACCCTGCATTAACAGTCTTATGTAAACCTATGGACATTGTGTTATCCCATATTACTCTTATGGGAAATAAATAAATGTTACCCTTATTGGTAATTGTATACTATTTCCCCCCACCCACTTTCTAACTGATATACTAAGAGAAATGAACTATTTTCGTTTGATTGTTATTCAGAAAGGTTATCGTTGAGTGTGTTTTTAGTATTTTTGGCCCGGCGGTGTTTGGCGTTTTGTTAGGCCGGGCGCACACAGGAGCGGACTTCTGTCCACGACAAAGACGTTTTGTCGCGAACTGATAAAATCTGTCTGGTGGACGCAAGTTAACGTGGTTTCATATGAGGATCACGCACACTGCACGCAACACTCGTCTCCGACGCCTTTAGACTGTTCGCGACAATATTTTCTTGTCTGGCGGTGACGGTTGGCATTTCGTCTTTGCTCAAGACAAAACGGAGAAATTAAACTGCGCATGCGCGGTGTTATGACATTTACATTTCAACAATTAATTTGTTTACTGTAAAAAAAGCTTGATATTCTGCTTTAGTATCTTGACTTGATAAATAAACTATGATATCTACTATTGTTTAATAAAGTTCAGATATAATATAAATATCGTATTTATTTTGATCACAGTATAAAAAAAAAACCAACACGGAATTTACCTAAACTGTGCGATCAGTTGTTAGTTGTGTTCGTTCCTACATACTGTGAAGGTAAATTCCTGGTAGATTTGTTTCTTTTAATTGTAAATCTACTAATTGAAATTACTTTCTTTTATTTGCCGTTCCATTATTACTTTCATTTAACTTTTTTCTATTGAGAAACCGTTTCCGACAACTCACTAACGAAACGCCAAACACTCGCCAACACATGTATGAATTTGTCATGTTCGGAGAATCTTAAGATTAATTTTGCTTTTTTAAATATTAAGCAGATTTTAACTGATTCATGTATAGTTTATTTTTACGAATATCGGAAATTAGCTCTTTGCCCTCGTTTTGCCGTCTTTATATCTAAAACTGTGAACTTAACTGAACCTGTCAAAAGATCCTTTTATTAAAACTTGTGTGATATATGTTCTTAATATATGTTAGTAAGCTGTAATTTTATTTAACTTAAAATAAAATAAAGGTGTTTTTAACAAGTCGTGGGTAAACACATTTCTCAATGTTTAGATGTTTCAGCTGTAACAGTTGCATATTTAATAATGTAGTCCATTTAAAACCTTTAATTAAATTTAATATTTGTAAATTTGTATGAATTGTCATGTTCGGAGAATCTTAAGATTAATTTTGCTTTTTTAAATATTATGCAGATTTTAACTGATTCATGTATAGTTTATTTTTACGAATATCGGAAATTATCTCTTTGCCCTCGTTTTGCCGTCGTTATATCTAAAACTGTGAACTTAACTGAACCTGTCAAAAGATCCTTTTATTAAAACTTGTGTGGTATATGTTCTTAATATATGTTTATAGTAAGCTGTAATTTTATTTAACTTAAAATAAAATAAAGGTGTTTTTAACAAGTCGTGGGTAAACACATTTCTCAATGTTTAGATGTTTCAGCTGTAACAGTTGCATAATTTAATAAAGTTTATCTTAAAACTGACAAATTAATTATTTTAACTAATTCATAACACTATTATAGCACCAGTTTATTAAAAAACTTAATTATTATATTACATACAATTGTGTTAAAATGTACAACACTACTTTTATTATACTTTTGTCATTTATTTAATGTTTGTAGTATAGAATTTATTATGTAATTTAAAACTATTTTTAAAAGTCAACACGTTATTGGTCGTTTTACCACTAGTTAAAATTTTATGTGCAATGTTCAGGTGTCATGTACGTGTAAGTAAATTAAAGATTAAGTCCCATAAATAGTGATTTATTTGAACACCTAAAGGAAAACATATAGGCTAAGTTATTGTAACAAGAACTAAAATAATATTTTGTTGACAATAAATTTGGTATAGTGTGTGTTAGGTTATAAGGTTTGTATCTGGGACACGCACAGTTTTAAGAAGCACCTCATATCAGTAGCGTTGTTGGTTATGCTATTGCATAACCAAAAAAATTAAAATTAAGACGAACAAAGTCACAAGACGGATATAAATTAGGTAATTATATTAATTTTATAATTATATTTAAATTATCAAAGTGACTTGGATACCACACAATGGAAATTAAATTGGAAGCATGTCAAGCACACATGGTATATAAATTTCGAGACATTAAAACCAAACTGATGAAAACCAACTTACACATTAAGTTTAATAAGAGATGCTTAGACTTGGACATTGTACCCGCATATGCCAAAATAAATGTCAAAAACAAATCAAAATCAGCACTCAAGGCTAAACGTAGCGCTGAACTAATATGGATAAAAAACGAGATTAAATTATTGTACTCCAAAAAGACTATTCTAAACTACGAGCTTTATAAATTACATTTGAATTTGTTAAACTCTATACATTATTCTTGCATTGACAAGGTCATGAAATATGTAAACGATGTAGTTACACAATTGGCAAGGGATATCATTACTAAACACAACAAGAAATTAAAAGGTTTATCTGATAGTCAACATTCCTATCCAAACATTGATTGCAAACACAAATTCTACAAACGAGTTTCTAATCTAACGAACATAGACTTTGATAAACTTGAGTTAAACCTTTTAGAAAAAGGTCTTAAATATAATCTCCCTAGATTTGATAAACGCCAAATAGAACGTGAGGTCATTAACGCTGAAACAGCAATTAAGACTTTACCTTGCCCCAAATTGCAAAATGAAATGCGTGTTTTGATAAATGTCAAATTGAATAACAACTTGCGAGTTAATAGTCACAATAAGAAAATGGGTAAGCCTGAATACAGATCTAAAAAGATGTATGCGGAGGAATTTAAATTATTAAAACAGATTAATTTTAAACTGAGTAATAATCAAGCAATGCTAACGAAGGCTGATAAGGGTAACACCCTTGTAATCATGAATATAGTTGATTATAATAATAAAGCCACTCAATTTTTCAATGATAATAATATAAAACTTTTAAAGACTGACCCAACACGCAAATATGTCAAAGAATTAAATGGCGCGATCAACAAATGTAAATCATTATTTAGTGATAGGACGCGAAGATCACTCAAACCGATTAATGCTCAGGCTCCTAGGTTTACTGGATTACCAAAGATTCATAAAGACAATGTCCCCATCAGGCCGTTAATAAATTACACTACCGCCCCTGGGTATAGAGTTTCCAAAAAACTTGAAGAAATTATTAAAAGTAACATTACTGTTAAAAACGACCACAGTATCATCAATACATTAGATTTTGTAAATAAAACTAAAGACCTCAAGATTGTCCCACAGTACAAATTAATTTCCCTGGACATAGTGAATTTGTATACGAACGTACCTATTCAAGAAACATTGGAAATTTTGATGGAAAACCTTACTGAGACCAGCAAGTTAAGTAATAATGAGATTCAAGAAGTAATGCTATTAATCAGGGTTGTTTTAAAACAAAATTATTTTGTTTTTGAGGATAGTTTTTACATACAAGAGGAAGGACTGGCGATGGGGTCTCCATTATCAGGACTATTGGCCAATCTGTACTTAAACAATTACGAAAATAAATTTATACTAGACAAAAATAACCCACATTACAGCAGGTTAATTTTTTATGCTAGGTATGTGGATGATACCTTCATTGTATACAAGGGCACCACACGTCAAATTGAAAATTTCATTGGACATTTAAATAAAGTCAATCCACAACTTCAGTTTACATTGGAGAACGAAATTAATAATGAGCTTAACTTCCTTGATGTTACAGTGACGAAACTGGACAACAAACTAAAATATAAAATTTACCGTAAACCCACAACTACCGATGTAACGATCCATGCTACATCATTCCATCCCATCTCGCACAAGATGGCCGCATACAATTCTTTCGTCCATCGGCTCATATCTATTCCTCTTAACACACAGGACTTCCACTATGAATTAAATATAATTAAACATATAGCCAGCGCGAATGGATACAACAGTTGTATGATAGACAAAATGTTGTACAAACACAGAAAAGCTCAAAATAAACCTAAATATGATCACGACAAATTAAACGAATGGAAATATGTTTCCATCGAATATTCCAACTTAGTACTTAATATGTTAAAAAATGCATTTTTTAAACACAATGTGCATGTGACGTACAGAACGAACAACAGTGTTCAAAGAATTTTGCAAGCAAAACGGACAATTCCTAAACGAAAACAATCAGGCGTATACAAAATACGATGTAGCGAATGTGATGGCTTTTATATTGGACAAACAGGCCGAACGTTTGAAGAACGGTTTAAAGAACATTTACCGCATAATAACGTTCGTGAAATAAGATCTAATTTCGCACAACACCTGTTTGATAGGAATCACAGCTACACAGATTTTGATTCTAATATGATACCAATCCGTTATTGTCGTAAGGGCAGATTTATGAACGCTGCTGAAGAGTTCGAAATATATAGGGCGAATGTGACCAACCCAAACAATTTATTGAATGAACAACTTTCATTTAAATCTAATTATCTGTACGACACAGCCATTGAGTACTTACGGAGTCCGAAAGTGGATACAATTGGAAACGCCCCTTAGAAACGATTAATGCGCCCCCTCTTTTAGCTTCAGTGTCGCGCGTGGCTAGGTACTGTGCGCATCGTGATACCAACCTACAAATGATGACTGATTAGTTTGTTTATGTGCGTGTTATGTGTTGTGTTCATGTTTGTGTTTGTGTTTTAATTTAATTATAACGACCTCCAACGGAGTAAGAATAAACTGAAGATGGGACCACGGGCCCGAAACGCGTCTTAAAATTAAGACGAACAAAGTCACAAGACGGATATAAATTAGGTAATTATATTAATTTTATAATTATATTTAAATTATCAAAGTGACTTGGATACCACACAATGGAAATTATATTGCACAATAATTTGTCAAGACAGTTTTAAAGGGATGTAAAAAGTGAAGGTCATAAGACGGCCGAAGGCAAATTGTAGTTGTGATGCAGACGGGGAGGGGGCTGTCTCATACGACTGCGCTACTCTCTAGTGGATGTTTCTTGAAGTAATAGTTGCAGATTTGGCGACTTCAGCACAGCCCGGTGGTAGGTCGCTTAACTATTTTTTTGCGTAGAATTTTTAACATGGAGCCTGTGCTTCTTAAAGTATTCTGTATTCATTGATATTATCGGTCAATCGGAAAGGATAGTCTTAGCAACTTTTAATCACAAAAAAATATTTTACTATCAATTATATTTATTTTAATTTATATGTTTGTGAAATTAAATAGGAAAGGAAAACTTTTCTTACTGAACTTATGTTTAATACCTAATTTTAAATTTAATGCGTTCGAAATATTATTGTTATAACGGGTATTCATAACTGTATTGTCTTTGAATTTGTAAATTACAAAAATGTTACATTAAAACATAATTAGGTAGGTATTATGAATTTTGTTAAAGTTAGTTCTACCAAAATACATAAATACATGCTACATTAAATTTTTCCTCAGATACATAGGCCTATTTAGAATTTAAATAGACATGATAAAATGTTGTTTGGGTTTCGAAGGAGAGTTTCAGTTTTAAGAATAAACAAACTGACCTTACACTCCCCCTCCCCCACTTCTTACAGGAAGATTACTTCCTGTAGATGTAGCCTGTCTGTTACCTTCAAGCTCCAAGGTCAGTTCTATCTCGATTTACTTTCTCTCTCTTTTCGTTAAAAGCAATGCTCCTTTAGATTTAGAACGCTAGAGGGCAGCACATTATGAAGCACAAGTTCAAGTAGTGTCAAATGTGTCACGACAGGATGCGCTGGCGTATTCTCTCACCGTATAGTCCATAAGGTGGGTTATCTGTATGTATAATCAAGGATAGAGACAGTCACTGTACTCTCACCCACAGAATTTTTCTTCTCTGTGTCTCACCTTATAGTCCAAAATTCATAAGGTGGGATATTGGATATCAGTGTTGCCAGATTGAGGGTAATTACCCGAAAAACGGTTATTTTTAGGACTCGAGGGTATTTTTTAGAGTAATTTCTGATAGAGGGTATTTTTTAACAAAACTGTCAAATACAGTACGGTACATTAATTTAGAAAATAAAATTACTTTTACTTTGAGGTATTTTTCAAATTTTTAAGCTTTTTTGTCAGTATTTCAATTTAGAGTTCGTTAATGTTTTAATTGGTGTGGTAGTACAGTAACTAAATTTAGGAGGTGTAGGAGTAGTTTGTTTACTATATGGTTGTTTCCTGTTTCCTGCATATGTTAACTCTATGGAGTAAGTTGTTTGTCCAGCCTAGAAATCAGTGAGCGGGAAAAGCATAAAGCAAAGTAATTAAGGGTCTGCTCCAGTAAACGAGAAATCCACCGGAACGCAAACGCCTCTCACTATATCCCTATATAAACAGTGCAATTTCTTGAGCTGACATTGCCTCATTTCATACCATTTTATAAGTCTATCTTTTGTAATTGAGTGTTAAAAAAAACTGAATATTCTTTATAAAATTTCGGATCCTTCTTGCAAATTATTTTTCATATTAATTTCTTATTGTGTTAGGAAAAAAATTCAAACTTTGTACTTACAAAATGTCAAAATCAAAATCATTTTAAAAACATGTAAATTGCAAGACGGATGCGTATTGTGACTGTGCTTAAAATGAGACCTTGCAAACAATTTTATGATAAAAAATAAACGAAATAAATGGTTTGAAATTTAACATTGCTCTTATGGGATAAAAATCCAAGATGGCTGCCACTACAGCAGACCCTTAAGTAAATCAATTTGATAACTGTAATTTGTAAGATTAAAAATCATTTGAAAAAAATAATTATTTTCAAACATTTTAATTTTGTAATATGAAGCATATTTTACTTTTATATTGTAAAAACAAAAAAATATATTTGTACCCTTATGCATTTTTACTTATATATAACAATATACCGTAATATTGTTTAATTATGTAAATATATATATATATTTAATTGCTCATGTATTAGTATATACATTTTTACATATATGTAAAATAATACATAATTAATGTAAAGGTCCATATATTTGTACATAACTTAAAACTACTTAGTGCAGTATTGTAAGCATAATTATTAATGTCTACGATACTGTGTACTACCATAGATCATGATACAATGGTACTACGGTACTACGGCAATCAAGGCAACTTTTGAAATTTTTGGTACTAACTAAGGGTAATTTTGCTTGGGTGGTCTCACTGGTCTCTGGTCTGCAGTGTTTCCACATTGAGGGGAAATTCCCCTTTTGAGGGGAAATTGGGGTCGAGAGGGGAAGAAAAAGGGGAAAGACCCAAAAAGGGGAAATTGAGGGGAAAAATATACATTTGAGGCAGTGAGTGCACTAATATGCCTATCCCACAAAAATTTACATTTGAGTTTGCATCGTTATTATAAAAAACATTCTTTAAAGGCTCAGTTGGCCCAAACAACATTTCTATTTACTAAACTAGATAGCACCACTAATCCTAGCAATATTTTCATTGTTGTGAGAAGCCCAACCCACACCAGCTTTTATTGTTCCATTTGATTATCTTTTACTGTGAAGTTGTTTAGAAGAGATTGATCGTTTTTCTTGACAATGTTTGAAGGTAAGACATTTATTATTATTAATTAAACAATATTTTTTATAATCACAAGAACAACGGATATTTTTTCATCTTATAATCAAGAAAAGTCATTTGATTATATTTTGTTTGTGTTCATCAAAATTATAACAAACTTTTCTAAAACAATACTAATTTTTTTGTGTATGTTACATAAAATGTACCATTAATTTACTATTT
Source organism: Philaenus spumarius (assembly GCA_018207615.1). Taxonomy (NCBI): domain Eukaryota; kingdom Metazoa; phylum Arthropoda; class Insecta; order Hemiptera; family Aphrophoridae; genus Philaenus; species Philaenus spumarius. The sequence continues at coordinate 9,646 of JAGFPH010018964.1, forward strand.
ATATAATGTTACAGATTTATTATTATTTTAAGCTTATAAAAAGGTGTAAAACCAGTTTTCTACAATACATAGCTTTTTGTGCAGTATTTGATTTGAAACAACTGTTTGCTTTGGCCCACTGAAACTGCTCCATGTTTTTGATCTGATTTAAATGAAAACATTTGTTTCATTCTTATCGAATTTGTGAATGTAATACTGTTTTTTATTTGATTTAGTCAGATTATTTTCAATAATTGATGTTAGTAAGGTTACAAGGTAGTCCCTACAGCTATTTTCAAAAAAATGTTGATTGATGAGTCTAATTGAATTACTTCAATTGAGATGTAGCAGCTTGTTGCTGTAGTATAATAAAGCTTCAATTTAGATTACAAGGATTAAATAAAGTTACTAAACAATATGTTCGTATTTTGTAGTAATTTTTAACTCCGATCAGGCCTACACATTTTTAACTTTACTAAAATTTTTAATAATAATCGTTCGTTGGTTGATACAATTTTTGCATATTTTTGTTTGTTTTTGTAGATGATTTGTCCAAATCGGATCTTTTTGGAGAAGTTAATACATCTTCTTCCTATTCTCCATCAACTGAAGATTCAAATATCCAACCTTTGACTGCAGTCGCTGAGCCAAGTATGTGCAGGCCTACTAATGAACACAAACCATCATCTGCTTCAACCAGTCAACAAAAAACCAGAAAAAGAGTGAGAAATGAAAAGGCCTGGGCACGTAACTTAAGAAAACAAAGGAGAGATGGTAAAAGTTATGTTACCAGAAAAGAAAACATTATTCCAGAAAAAAATGGTTTTAGGAACTGCACTTTCATTGCAAAATGCCACGAACTTATTCCCAAAGGACAATAAGTTAAACTTTTTAATAATTATTATGAATTGGTGCGTCATGACATTCAGACTGCGTTTATCAATAATTTAGTTACCTTTAAAAATTTGGAGCAAAATATTACCTACCGTAAATTGACTGACGAAAAACAAATAGTAGAACGGCTAGTGGCTTAGGTATGAGTACTTGAAACCATACATTAGTTATTTCAAATGTTTTATTTCCTGAAGTAAATGTTAAAAAGAGTTACAGAACCAAATCCTGAAAATACTTTACCCAATTGGAAGGAAAATAGACGAAGCAAAGAAGAAATACTTGATTTGCCTATTAGACTTTATACCTCCAGTCAAATATGACTTTTATAAAAATATATTCAGCTCCGCCAAAGTTGTTGATGATGGTCTTCTTACTGGAGAAGAGAGTGAAGATGATGAACATTAAAATGTTATATTTGAATACTTTATACTTTTTACCTACCGTTAATACATTTTATTAAATTTAAATTTGTAGGCTAGTTTTGTAATGACTGCTTTTATTGTTTATTTGATTTGTACCTAGCTTTCGTATTTTTTAAATGTATAATTTTCATAAAAATAATTATAACACAATTTTCTTATAATAGTTTTGTAATAAAGTATTTTTAATCCATCCAAATCTGAAAAACAAATGGCCCAATTTGATCTATAGAATTTGAAAATAAAAAATGCACATGCGGCCTAAGCCTCATGTTTAAAATAAAAAATAGTTTTTTACAAATTAATATTTGTATTATACAAGCTAGTGGTAAAGGTAATATGTATACAAATTTTCAAATAAAAATCCATTAGCTAATTACAAAATGTTGTTTTTTGAAGCAATCTTTAAAGTTGATTTTCTCAAAACTATCTGGGGTTAGGCCACTTGTGCATTCATCGCATATTTATGAGACAAAGTACATGAAATGAAATTGATTTAATTCCTCAATTGCATCACAATTTTTTGGAATGAAGTTCCTTAACGCGGGTTGCGGTAGGAGTTAACAAATAGAAAATGTAATACGTAACAAAAAAAAGTGTTATTAATTGGTTGGCATATGGCAATGACAAATTTAAAATACGAGTAATAAAAAAGCGCTATCAAATTGGTTGCTATGGCAATACATGTGTTTTGGTTCATCAATTTAAATTCAGAGACGATCGGTTCCGTCCGGTGTAGTTCAGATATTATCATCAAGCGCTGAAATACATTCAATAAACATAAAATATTGGTTCATCAGTCTAGGCCTAACCTAAAATTATTGTGTGTATATTTAATTTATTTTAACTGCCTTAACGGCAACATACATACAATAATTTTAGGTTAGGCCTAGAAAGTAATTTTAAGTCTAGGCCTAACTTAAAATTATTGTATATATGTTGACGTTAAGGCAGGCAAAATAAACGAAACATACACACAATAATTTTAAGATTAGGCATAGACTGATGAACCAATATTTTATGTTTATTGAATGTATTTAAAATGATTGTACATTTAATTGTGTTTACCATCTTAGCTTTGATGTTATAAATGATTAATTCTACACCTTCAATATAATAACATTAAACGTATGGAAACAGTAAATATTTGTATAAAAAACAAACTAATAATAAACGGCAATTGAAAGATTAAGATTGTATGCATATGTTGCGGTTAAGGCTGGTAAAAGAATTGAAGAAAAGGCGTGATGAACTTCGTTCCGGACAGGGGTCCCTCGACCGCACACATTTACTTTTTTTCACAGGATATAATATACAACATTAATAAAATAATAAAAACAGTACAATAAAACGAAAATGATCAATATAT
>JAGFPH010018965.1:1469-15766 GCA_018207615.1 Philaenus spumarius
CAAAGTTTATTTGGGTTGAGTCAGAGTTTGGTTTGTTTAGATTAAATTCCTGTTTCGGTAGAGTAGTTTAGATCAGAGTTTAATTCGTCAGGGATAGGTTAAACAAAAGTTTTTTTGAGTTGAGTCCGAGTTTTGTTTGATTAGGTTAAGTCAAGGTTTGATTAGATTAGTTTTCGTTATAGTACATTTCTTTTTTATATCAGTTCCTTGGAATCCATAAGAACCGACTGAACATGTTATAGAATAGACTTTTGGGACAGGAAATTATAAACAACTTTTTTTAACATGACTATAATAATTCCCATTACCAAGCCTTCATCAGTATTGCTAAAAAAAATGTTTTTTTAATTTATTTTAGATCCATCGCGTAGAAAGTTACACTTGCAGAATTTTTAAAATAATTTTAAATTTTATTATATTTATTCACATGTTACACTGTATCTATATAATAAAAAATTGCTGTTTCTTTGAAATCGCATCAATTGAGAACTGCTGGACCAATTTGGCAACTTTTTGTTTTAAAATGTTCGTAATAGTCCGAACTAGGTTTTTATATAAAGAAAAATTTGAAAAGTTTCCCGAAAAAGTTTCAAATTTGGAAAAAACTAAACAGCCTCTTTTGTATGGACTCAAGACCATAGTGCTCAAAAACAGCTGTTCGTATAAAATGCTTAGTAACACATGTTTGTTTACATTCATTACCATAGCAACTTTAGCAAATTTATAATCAGTTTATTATTCTTCAAAACCAATAGCTTTTTAGATTAGATTGACAAATTAAAAGGAAACACAAACAAAAATCAATAAAACATGCTTAGGCCTACTATATTATAATTCAATTTAAACATCGGTTGTTACATATTATTATAAATAAAACAACTGTTATGGATCAAAAACTGAACATAATTTTAGGTTAGGCCTACAATGAACCAAAACATTTTTATTTGCAACCAATTTCTCTAATTTATAATCGGGTTATTATTCTTCAAAAACCAAAACAGCTTTTTTAGGTTAGATTGCCAAACAACACAAACAAAAATCAACGAAAAATGCTTACTGTATTATAATTCAATTCAAACATCGGTTGTTACATATCTATTTACTTACATATATGCTGTTTAAAATATTGTTTATATAAATTGTTGACATAAACACCATTTGCAATTCAATAGCTTAAGTCAAAAGAATGAAATTTGATAACTACCCTTAAAATTAAATAAAGCAATAGCGAAGCATTGCCGGGTCCACTAGTATATAAATAAAAACACAATTTAAAATCTCACTTAGGTTATACATGAAAAACAAACAAAATATAAAAAATATAATGCATTAAAAACAAAAGAAGAATATTTTTTTAACAAACTGATAACATAACTATACTTATTTACAGTATAACATACATTATACATACAAAATATACAGACACAAGTTACAACAATACAATTATCAATGTAACACTGAACAAATTTATGGGTTTCCTAGGCATACTGCAGTTTGAGACTTAGATCAAAAAGAACAAAAACAATACCTAGTGAATGGAGAGTTCGGCAGGTGCCCTAACCTAACCACAAGAAAAACAAGTATGAAGTTTATATATACATAACATAGAGAATAAAAAATCAATCAACCTGCAAGGCATTACATAATATATAGGCCTATTATTGCATAATATCGAATAAAGGAAATTGCACCATATATGGTAGTAAAGCTACGAATTACTGAGATACGTTGTCAATAAACCCCCAAAATAACGGCACATGTGTTCAAAATTCCCTGCCACAAAACCAAATTAACTTAGAAAAGTCGCTTTTATAACAACTATACCTTGCATCTAAACCATTTAATAATTTTGCGATTGCATTAAACAACTTTACTGTACAAATAAAAAGTCACATTGAAAGTTTAAAACCTGATGTTTCTATTCAAATCGAAAATACAGTTAGCGTGATTACAATCTGTTGGATGTTATTGGACATCGGTTTAATTATAAAACCTTTTTGAAAAATTATAATTGATTCGTGCATTTTTATTTAAACTACTATGCTGCTTGAAGTTACACGCAGTTGAATATCAGAGAAGCGTACCGACTTCTAAAATCATCGAATTAAAATTTAGTTAAAGAAAGGGCTCGTTAAAGATAGAATCGACCAACACCAAACATGAAGAAAAACACACCTTTAACTAATAGTATTATAAATGTTTTTAGAAATTACAGTAGCATTAGCAGCCTACGATGTGAGTTTGTCGTGTTAAGTCTCCTGGTGGCATAATACTAAATAATTAAAATAAAAGCAATATTAAATTAAAAAATAGCATTTTTAATAGTTGCGAATGTAGATTTATTTGATGGAGACGTTTTCTCCACTAATTCAGTAAATATAAAATTTCGTTAGTTTTGTGTTTCAATGGATTATGATACAAAAAGAAAAACAAACAGTAAATGAAAACCCTCAGATAAAAACCGAAACAATTTGACCATATCAATTTGATACGTCTCCTCTACTTACATTTTGCATTGCATTGAATGGCTGTTATCTGTAACATATAAGAATTCTGCCCTTTGGCGGTTAGTGTGATACATATACATGATTATATAGTGTTCTTCACTGTTTAAGTATGGGTGTGTGTGTGTGTGTGTGTAGAGTGTTCTTCATTGTGAGTTGGGTGTATATTTGTGTTTTGATTTAGTGTATTACTTTAGCAGATGCTGGATTAAAGAAGTTGGTCGTAGACGTTTGGTAGGAGGGGGTGCTTCTTCTCTTGAGATTAATCGTAGGCGTTGATATGTTGTTTTAGAAGATCGTTGAAAAGTTGTGAATGTAAGATTGATAATAAATTGTTTAAGTGTAGAAATTTTGAAAGAATTGCGTATGGTTTCATTTGAAACATACCATGGAGATTGCGATATTTGACGGAGGATGGAGTTCTGGAGGCTTTCCACAGAACCCACGCTGCATTTTAAGGGTCTAAAACTAAAGGCATTCTTGTGTATTTTCACGCCGCGTTTTTCCGCCCCTCCTACCTACCTAGCAAGCTGCCCACGGTAGTACTTGGGTGATTTCCGGCTTTTAATGTACACATTTTTTAACGCAAATGGAAATTTTACTACGGTTACATTTGTGTATTTTCGATATGAAGTGGTACAAAACATGTGCCTGTGAAAATTTGTACGGAACTAAAAACTAAACGAAATGAGAAACTAATTCTTGTATACACTGTTATTTTCACGGACATTACAATTGATTAGGACAGAGGCACTTGAATCGATGTAGGGTGGTGAGGATTTCGGTGACCAGAATCCTTACTTTTGCGCATTAGAGCCAGAGTTTGTTACGTGCTTGACAGGATGTTTGATATAATAGAGAGATGTAACCAATATCTGAACAATTCTGTTTCAAATCGGGAAATATTTTAAACTATTTATCTTACGCGTTTTATTCCTTAGGAAGTGGGTAACATTAACGTTTTAATTAATTAATGAGTAAGGAAGTATTGGATGTATATCGTTTAAGGCTACAGTAGCAGGTGAATAAGAGATAGGCATACAAGTAACAGATAACGAGGAACTTTGGTCTCGGCCACAGATAAGATATGATCCATCTCCGTGGCTGGCAATACATGCAGTGCAAAGCTTCTATTTAACTTCATACGTAGAATAGCTTTCGAAACCTTCACAAAGATTTCTATTAAATCAATAATTTGTGAAAATTTACGTATTTTGATTAACTACAAACACATAGGCAGGCTTCCGTCAACTATGTATTGTGTGTTGAATGACACGGAAAACTTTTTTTACAATATCAATTAGCCCTATATGCCACAGTAATTATATTTTATTTATATGTAGCTAGTTGCTCCGTCCTTTACTCGCTTCGCTTACCACCACCCGCAATGAAACAAATGCAAACAGATTATTTAATACTCTGATATATTCACGGAAAATATGATTGATTAGAACGAAGGCACTTAGATCGGGTAAAGTGGTGGGGGTAACGGTAACCTGGATCCTGAAGTATGCACGGAATGGCCAGAGAATTGATTAGAACAGGAGCTCTTGGTTCGAGGTTGTGTGGTAGGGTAGTAGTGACCTAGATCCTGACGCAGGCGCAGTAGGACAAGAGTTTTTGCATGAATGACAGGATTTGTTTATATTATAGAGAGAAAAGATAACGTAAGCAAGGTGTTTGGATCCAATATAAACAATGAAAATGAAGGTTTAAAAAAATTCATATATATGACAAAATTTGTATGTGTTCCTAAAATATACAATTCTACATAAATATTTAGATGATAAAGAATGTATGTACGTAGTGCATCTAACTCCAAAAGAATGGAAGGGTTTTTTTCATATTACGGTGTGTCAAAAAAGTATATTTGGGGGAGTAGTATTTCATAAATTTTCAATAACATAGGTTGATAGTTGCATCAGTTTGAAGGTTTCTTATTAACAAACATTTTGACTCACTTGGGCCCTTTTGAAAGTGAGAAATTTGTTTTTGTATTTAGGCACTGTCATTAAACGGTTTTATTCTCAGAACTCGAAATTTTACCAAACATTGCCGATGCTACACCCTTTCAAATAATGTCCAACTGACTACAGAAAATTTTTCCAAAAAAATGTTGAATTTCGAGAAAATTAAAAATCCCAAATCCTAATTATTCAAACGCCAAATCAGGTCGAATTGGATATCATAAGGAAGAGCTTTTAAATCTGAACATTTATGTATTTAAACTTTTGCGTATATCAGACCATTTTAAAATAATTGGATATCATATGGAAGAGCTTTTAAATCTGAACATTTATGTATTTAAACTTTTGCGTATATCAGACCATTCTGTAGAAAATAAAACCGAAAAAATTACCTTAGTTATTGTATTAATTAAAAGTTAAAATCAATATTACAAATTATTCGAGAAGAAATAATGAGTAAATTTACTCTAGGACACTGGAACCTTTTTAGGTAACAGAGTTAGTGCTGCCAACCCTAGCACAATCATATTGAATGTTGACATGCTGATAAACATACTGTGACTAGAGACAGTAGAGACTCTAAGTTAGAACTTCAGGCTATCATGCAGACCGGTAGGTCTGCGAAAAACCCCAAACCGAAAGACCAACGGCACTGCATATATTTCTCTGCACAACTTCCCTTTGATGTTGCGCATGCCGCCGATGCATTTTACACAGAAACTATAAGGATAATCAAAAAAGTACAAGAATAACTTTCTTCATGAATTTTGAAGCTCTTTAAAATGAGCTATTAACGAAATTTCTAGGTTGCAAAACGACTGAGATAGACGAACTCAGTTTTTGAATAATTTGACAAAAATGATTTTCCTGTTGCCTCCAAAATAGAAAAAACTACCCGGTCGATTTTGATGATTTTGGAAGTTTCTTAATGCATCACTTATCACTTGTTTATAATCAGCTCTTCACTTGTGTGGTAAGTACTTTTTACAATTATTTTGTAAATATAATTTAAAATTGTATATAGGCTATTTGCGTAGTATTTGTCTTTGAAAATTTTCCTTTATAATTCAGAACCAATACAGTTAGTAGCCCATTGCAATTTTTAATTTTTCTTGAACTATGCTATTTCTGACATAGGCCTAAATGTTCACAAAAATTAATAAAATGATATTAAAATTAATGTCCTTAAGAATTCATCATGATATACTACAGTATATCGAGGATTTGGCTTTGGGGAGGGGGGGGACTAAGCTCAGGTCAGAATATATATATATATTCAACAAATCCTAAACGGATGAAAGTTCTTTAACCTATCACAAAGTCTGAAACATTCTATATTTTTTTAAAGTGAATGGTGATGGGCTTGAGTCAGACAATAGTGCAATATAAACATTCTTTCCGCAAGATCACCCCGCACTGACCTTGAGTGACAGTCTAGCCAGCGCCCCAGCGCGCTGCCTTTTAGGGCCACGTTATACGAGCGCTGATAGCGCCGCGTTTTCAACGTCGCGTTGATGTCAGTTAATTGGGTAAATGGAACTACTGTGGGCCATGTTATACGAACGCTATCAACGCTAACGAATTTAGGTTACCCGGCGTTGAGCGTTGCCAACGCGGATTGACGCGGTCGCTATCAAAGCCGAACAAAGTTATATGGAGCGCAGCTACCAGAGAGGCCGCAGTAGAATAACTACGGTACTAGAAAGTAGCTCTTTTTTTATTTCAAAGTGTTTATTGTGTACTTCAAAATGTACACGAGCGAGCCGAGTCGACACTGACGGGGTCGATTTTTCCACGCTCTGAAAGCATACCGGATCGGGTCTATTCGGCACCGCTCCACGCGGGTTGGGTATAGATATAGCCACAGGTCAAAACCAGAAAGAACGTTCGATCTCTTCCACTGTTCGTCCATGATAATTTAGCAATTCATGATAGTTATGGTGAGGTGGAATTCGCGCGCATCCTTCCGACACATGTCGGAACGGTGCGGGTCTGTTAGATATATATACTGCTACGGATTTCCGTGACGGACCGGGTCGGCTCGACTAAGCTCAGCTCGTGTAAGTATAGCTGAAGCTTGATACACGATTTGAAAGCACTGGGTGTGTACCATACCGTCTAGCTCTCCTGATACACAATTCCTCATATGTTTCTATTACTTGTAAAACACCTAGACAGAATGACTGAATAGTTTCCATTTTGGAAGTGAAGGACGCAACATTGACAAAGCTTCAAAAACGCTTTGTATAACATGGGACCTACGTTACCAACGTCGCGCTTTCAACATCGAGTATAACTTGGGAATTTAACGCCCGGTTTTCGGCATTATCAACGCGGCGCTAATCAGCGCTCGCATACCGTCAAACTCATGAACCAGACCGCCGAGACTCAAACATCACTGTAAGAAAATCATGATTGCCTAGGGTAAGAATCATATTTACTTAAAAAAGAACGATTTTTTTTTCGTGACCACATTACGAAATTAATCATAAATAATGTAATTTTTAATTGAATATCGACTACGTATTCAACTATCGATTAGTTTAAAATACAATCTACATTCATTACTAAAAAGACCTTCTGGGGGGGGGACAGGTCCCGTTCGTCCACCCCCTTCGGTGCGCTCCTGATATACTATAGCCCTACTATGCCTAGACTTATATTTAATTCACTTTGTAAGTTTCATAACCTCTAATTTACAAGTAGTAAAGCATACATTTCTAAAATACTAGGCCTAGGCCCTAGTAGAATGTCTAAGATTTCAATAACTAAACGTAACATTGCATTTGAGAACTTAACATTGCTATTGTAAAAACTAAAAATTAAGTTCTAATAGGCCTATCTGTTAAAATAATTATTTTACAACAGCTTTTTATTTGGTTTTTGCAGTAGATAGGCTACACAAAAGTTAGTCTAACCCAACTTTTGACATTGGGAAATTGGTAGTTCTAGACTAGATAGCTCATTGCATGTATAAATTATATCAGTACAACTTGATTTAAATTATAATTATGCTACTGTCAGTAGGCTAGTCTATGTGTAAAAACAAAAACTGAACCTTGAATGCGACTGGGCGTAAATTTACTATACGACCTCCGGCTAATATTTTTGCAGACAACGACATTGTTTTACATTCTTCTGTTAAATGTTGAATACAAGTGAACTTAGGTACTGTGACTAAAAACTATTTTAAGTTAGAAATTCAGGCTATTCTTGCATATCTGTTGGCATAGGGTCGTATAGTAAATTTGTACCAATGACTGTTATTTTTTAAAGTAGCCTAAGTTTCTAATCTAAATATGGCTATAGGCCTACTTTATAATAATTGTTTGTTCAGTTGTCATAGTTTGGAATGCCATAAATATATAAGCAAATGCACGAAACCAAGTGTAGTAGCCTAGTAAGTTATTTGTTGTAATAGGTTGAAGTAGTAAATAACATATAACGGTGAACTTTTAGAATGCCACTACTTGTTGAACTAGGCTTAGCATCATTGGAAGAATTTATTGTTTTAGGAAAATGAAAAGTGTTACCAACTTGACATGAGATGTTTTAGTAATTTTATTAACTTTAAATACCCTATACAAATTTGATTTTTGTGATATAGCCTATTTGATACTTAATTATAGCCTATTGATGTTCATATTTGTATTCTTTTTTAATATGTTTAAGCTATATATACTCCCATTTTATTCAATTTGTTTAGTAATATACCGTAGTTAAACATTATTATTTAATCTAGATCTCATATCATTTTGCTTGAAGGTTGGCAGTTCTATCATATTATGGCAAGGAGGCGTGTTTTATATTTTACCTTAAATAACATAGCACTTCATCATTTATGATATTAACCAAAAGTATTGGCCCTTATTTATAATAATTAAAAGTTAGGTTATTAGTCTATGATTTATTAAAGCAATATCATTTTCTACTGATTTGTAAACAACCAGTGATTAATGCATACTGGTAGAATTGATCACACTGACAGTAACTTTGTACGCCTTTCAAAAGTATTAGGGTTTTCATTTTTACAGTATACTGTATTCCATTAATACCTAATTAAAAAAAGATTATTCATTCAACTTTAAGTTTAAAGTGGCAGTTTATGAGTTTTAAAATAAGTAATTCTTTCACGATCTATAATTTATAAGGTGCTGGTGAGTGTGAGTTTGATGTTGATTTTCACATTGATGTTGAAACTAGTGAGCTTGATTTGGAAACAGACTTGTGCACCCCAAAAATTGAAACTTTTTGGAGCCAGGTAAATTTCATTTTCTGAGGGAGACAGTGGGGCGTGGGGAGTACAAGATTTCATTTTCTGACGGAGATATTGGGGAGTGGGGACTAAACGATCTTCATAACAGGGGTTTCCTCCGCCGGCGATATCAGTACTATTTTGTTACTGTAATTTTTTTTTGCTATAGCCTACAGAGGTCAAGTTTTGTGACTATGCTCTGTTTTGTAGGGCATTGTAGATGTCAGATTTTTTTTTTATGGGTAGATAAAGGTCATTTCGTTTGGGGTTTTTAAACGAATTTTCTTTTTTGAAGGTTTTTTGGTAAGGATATTTATTTCCCGCGATTTATTATCTCGCTTTTTGTCCGTTCGGTACGAATTTAGCAATCTATTTTTTAAACTACCTTCCCGATAAGCTAGAGACTTGAAACTTTAAACATAGCTCACAACTGGATGACAATGTAATGTTAACTCGCTTTCCCGTCTGTCTGTTCGGTACAAATTTTAAGAATCGATTTTAAACTAACTTTCCAATGAGCTAGAGACTTGAAACTTGAACATAGCAGCTCACAAGTGCCTGTCATTATCTCACCAAGATGATTAAAATCGATGAAAATTTCACACACAAAAAACTAAAAATCAGAAAATAATTATGTGAATAAAAAACAATGTTTTAATAAACAACGTTTTTAAAACGGACTAAGAGGTATAAAATAATCCTAGCCCCATACAAATGTATAACCCCATTCAGATTAAAACGAAGGATTACTTATAAGATTTAAAACGAAAAACGAGGGGAGCATGCAGTACGGTAGAAAACACAAGGAGTGTAGAAAACAGCTGTTGTTGAGAAAACTCGCACAACAGTTCATATCACTTGCAGTGCAATCAAATTGTTAGTGACTTAGGTGAACAATTCATGCATAAATTATCTACAGTAAACTTAATGTGACAGAGTCTGTACGTTAGAACTTCAGGCTATTTTTTTTTATTTTTTTTTAATGCAATACGGCCAGGTGTTCGTATTGTAAACTTTAGCCAAAACAATTCTTGCCAATTGAAAGCAAGAAAGTCTTTAAAAGGATAACATTAAAAAGTGATTTCTATTGTTGAATCAGTTCAGGGTTTCAATTAGGAGGACAAACTATAAGAGTTAAGGTGGCATGGAAGAAGATGTAAAACTTTAGACTTGGACATACTTTATATCTTACTACTTTTATAAACTTTTTGGATTGTCTTACAGGATTTATGTGTATGTTGAATCAGTTCAGAGTTTCAATTAGGAGGACTAACTATAAGAGCTAAGGTGGCATGGAAGAAGATGTAAAACTTTAGACTTGGACATACTTGACTTTATATCTTACTACTTTTACAAACTTTTTGGATTGTCTTACCGGATTTATGTTTATGTTGAATCATACTCTCTCACATTTGTAAGATTATATTTGAGATTAAAACATTGTACAACAGTGAGGACGTATGTAAATTTGGAGAAAGTATTTACTGCGATTTCTAAAGACTTAAGAACCGATTCTTTTAAAGACAAATCTAAAATGTAAAACAATCATCTATTTCTAAAAAATCTTTTTACTTTTTTTCTCAGCTAACCTAGACTAATTCGTACCATGAAAAGTGAAGAATGACATGTGAAACCAGCTACATCAATATTTTTTCGAAGTTAAAACGAGTTCCTCTCGAAACAAAATGAGATTAATAAATTCACATCTATCTACGATGATGTAAAGTACTACCATGATAATATACACTTACCTTACACTTAATTGCGTAGAGAAATAATCCAAAAGTACACTCACCTGCAAACAAAATAGAACCAATTACTTTTACTATTACATAGCTTATTAATATTTACATTTTAATTGGAAATGAGAAAAATGAGTTTTTACAGGGTTCCTACAAAATTTTGGTAATTAAATCCCTGACTTCCCTGATTTCTTTTCTCAACACCTCCGACTAACTGACGGCATATATTTAAATTATTTTACTACATTTGCATTACATTTTAGTTACATAATTTCTGTTGTAAACATTTCTTCCTCCTCATCTACAACCGTTCTCTTTACCTCACCATACACGGAAGACAAATAAAGCAGGTGTATTTTAGTATACTATCACATTACAGATAGATTTCATTTAAAATAAGTGTTGATAACTTGAAAATTAATATAAAAAATTTCCTAAGAATAGAGTGCTAAATGTGATAGGAAACAGTATACATATTCGCAGTATACATATGTATGTATTACACATGTTCGCTCTTCAGTGATTACATTCCCTGAGTCCATTACACCACAATTCATTAACAGCAACCTCGCTTAATTCTAAAATCTTTTAGATTTTACCAGGTCAAATTAGGCTCATTTAACCTAAATATAGGCTAGGCTTAAAATATTGTTTTAAAAAAGGATCACGGGCGGGAATTTTTAGTGTTTTTAAAAACAGGCTTTTATAGTATTTTATAAAAGTTTGCTACTTTTTTTAGAACTTTTTAGTCTTTTAACAAGCTGGAGAAAAAAAACTGATTCAAAAGATTGTGATATAGCAAGCTGTGTTAGAAATGATTTCATGAATGCGACGAGTGTGTATATATGTTTTGTTTAAAAGTTGTAATTTAGTAATATGTATGTTTGGTTCGGGAACTTGAAGGACGTCAAACTCCTCTTAATAAGAGCAGCTAGTCTGCATCCCTGTGCGGTGAAGTTTAGCATACCCTTTGGTACACAGGCCTATTATATATATATATATATATATATTTACTTATCTCTTAGTTTGCCCCACATATCGCCTTGCAACAAATGTACCATAGTTAACATTTGTAACCACCATACCAAGATTTAGATTTTATATATTATAACTAGAGGGCTCCGTCCCCTGTTCACTTTACTCACCCAATCTCTCGGTAAATGTAAACAGATGATTGTATACTCTGACATGTTCACGGGAATGATTAAATAAGATAGAGGCACTTGCATAGGGTAGGGTGGTGGGGGTAGCGGGAAGCTGGATCATGGGCAGTAGCGTCCTGAATGACATGAATTTCTTTTATAAAACAGAGATAATTCCTATTTAATTCCATACCACCAGGAAAATAACGTCTCAGGACGTCCATACTTTACTTTTTCCTACAGTTGCCTAACTATTGATTGGTATGGGTTTGAATCTTTAAATTAAATACATTTGTTTCACCGACTCTACGACCATTAGTGCATTCTGCTATAATATTGTTGTAAAAATCTATCAGTACAAGTTATCGTTTCGTAGTATACTACAGATGAATTGACTTGCTATACGCTTATTTAGTTCACTTCTACAAGTATCGGAAAAATAGCTAAAGCTTTTAGAGCAGGTCTATTTATAGTATCGATAAAAAAACAGTTTAATTAGCACCAAACAAGAAATATTTCATCTCTATTTTACGTTTTGAGATGATCATCAGCTTGAGATGATGTTAAGTTACGCAGTTTGAGCTAGATCTTTCAGTTAACAACAATAGCATATGAAAAGACAAACAAAAAATATAATTTAAGTAAAAAAACACACCAAAGACGTGCTGGCATCTTCACGTGGCACGTGGGTCCAGTCCAGATATTTTCACACAAGAAAGTCAAATTACTTTAACATTTCTGGCCATTGTAATATAATAATAATAGGCTACATTTGAAGCACAGACTGCTGTCGGGACATATTCCAGGGCACTTTCACAATTTTCAGTGAACCTTCATCAAATGTTTTGGAAACGTTCAGTTAAAGTTATACTAAAAGAAATATCCTAAACCAAACTATGCACCATTCTTTACGGTCGATATAATGCAGAAAGATATGTAAAATTATTTTTTTATGACTTACTTTATGCCACTTAGACTAGCACATCGAATGCCAGTAACTAAGAGTTTACAATATTTCTGTCAAAATTAAGTTAACATTTCTTTTAAAACTGTTTTAAAACCCGTTTCATTCTAATCTATATACCTAACCTTAAAATGAGTTAGATTTGTATTCCTTACAAATACAAAAGTCAAAACAACATTTATTTTTGAAGGTGTTGATAATCAGCTGTCATCATGATAAAGTTTCTTATATCCTTCTATTACGTAAAAATATTCCTGTCATTCACGCAAAAACTATGTCCGTACTGTGCCTGTGTCATGATTCAAATCACCGCTACCCCTACCACACTATCCTGATCCAAGTGCCTCTGTCCTAATCAGTCGTCATTTCCGTGAAATTATCAGAGTGTACAATTATCTGTTTGGATTTGCTTCGCCACGGGTGTACATGCAGAGCGATAGGCGAAGTGAGTATGGGGTGGAGCCCTCTGTTATTAATAAATTATTAAGCTATATGCTATCGGATTTCATCAATATTTTTCTACCTTTTTCAACGTTATTTTGAAAAAAAGTATTAACAGCTCATCTATGGACAGAGAATTTTCGTTACAAAAAATAATCATTGATATCTTTTGAGTATTAAGCTGCTAACGGGTTAAAGAAAACTCAAATATTGTTAATTCTGGCCTTTACTAATCGTATGGGAGGGACAATTTAAGAGCTAGTTACTTAGGAAGGGTGTAATTATTTGGTTCTTAAATACTTGATCAAATATCTCGTCATAAATAAAAACAGTTTCAATCAAAACCCATTAATTTCAACCCAATAGAAGAGGCGTAGCGACTGTACAAAATAGCAAATTCTTTTAAATATAAATAGATGGATTGAAGCTTGTGACTTTAAGAGTCTTCTTCACATTAGGGAAAAAATCGAGCGTGATTTTAATAACATTGATTGATCCGAGTACAGTCAGTGACCTTGTGATGGCGTGATGAGCGGAACGGACTGTTAAGCTGGGCAGAAAACATAAGACTCAGCGTCTGCTATCACCCACGCGAGAGCACGATAAGACTTTTGTAGATTGGCTAGTAGTGCCACAGCCGACTTGAGATCGTAAGCCGCGAGAACTTTGAAACATGCATTCATAATCTCGCGTTTCGGATTCTATTTTATATAAATGAATTATCAGGGAAATAACTTTAAATTGTTACGAAGACTTCACATTTTTTACGAGTGACCTTAAAATATGAAAGTTATTGTTTCAATACCCCCAAAAATTAATTTAAAATAATTAATTTTTACTTGATTAAACCTTTTATTAAAATGAGTTGCTGTCGATTACTTAAAATACGATGTACCAGACAAAAGCACATAACAATTTAGAGGTTTCATAACTATTTAACTTCCGAAATACGTTAGGACGAAGTGTATGTTTTTCACAAGGCGAAGAAAAACCTTAATCAGCTGTTTTATCTGTTTTCAGATCAGCTGTTAAATATTTTAAACAGACAATATACGAAATGCATTTGGAAAGTATTTATCTTTTCGGCAAGTAAAATGGAAACGTTTAATTTTAAGAACGCAAAGCACGTTTTAACACAAAAATCGTTAAAATCGAAGCGGTAGAACAAGTGTAACTACATCGTTGGAAGGTAAAACCAGCAGATGTTTTAAACGACTGTAGAGGGTTGGATCTTACGATCAGAGTGTCAAAATACAAATTATTACATGCCGCGTTTAATTGA
>JAGFPH010018966.1:0-15765 GCA_018207615.1 Philaenus spumarius
TAAACGAGTTCATTTATATGAGCAGATAAATAAAATATATATTACAAGAGGGTTCCGTTCCGTAAGCGGCAGGAACATAATTTTGACAGTTCAGTTACCGCTACAATCTTTGGTGCATTCGGCCGCACAGTTGTTGTTAGAATCCACCGCTCTGACGTCATCTACCTTCCGGTGGATCTAACTGGTGCGGCCGAATGCAACCATTGTCTAAAACTCTATTACATCTTTATATAATATAATACGTGAAGCCGTTTTTTGTAAACACAACTCCTCCTTTATTTCTGGACCAATTTTAATGTTTGAGGTTTCAAAAAATTCGTCTCATTTCGTAGTTTTGCAATAAGGTTTTAGATGTCAAAAATTCTTATCCTTAATGGCGTGAGCTAATCTCAAAGGTCGGGTTTTCCCCATAATTAACATGGAAAATATTTAAAAACCATTTCTATACAAAAAAGCTGTTTATAATAAGAAACAAACTAATCCAGCTGATTTCGTGGATGTAAATAACGATGATTACAGTATTCAGAAGGTTATAAAAACATTTTAATACAAAACAGCTGTTTATAATAAGAAACTAACTAATACAGCTGCTTTGTGGAAGTAAATATTGATTTTTATAAGGGAGGAAATGAATTATTTATTCAAATTATAAAATTTACGAACTAATTTGTTTTGAACATTTAACATTATTTACCATCTTAGTTTTGAGGTTATTATTTATAACTTTTTTGTTAGGTTTTTGATTAAGTGTAGACCTGAGCCTTACTGGTTCTTTTAACCTTTATTATTACTGCTGTTATAAAATATAAGAAATAATTTGATTTGAACATTTAACATTATTTACCATCTTAGTTTTGAGGTTATTATTAATCCTACACTTTTATTATAAATAAAACATAACATATGTTTTTAGAAGGTCGCACCGGGGGTTGGCGTGCGGAGCACGCAGGGGTCTCCCCTAGTATTTAAACTATTTGTTGCGTGCAATAAGTTCTAATTGCAAAACAATCAGCTGTGTTAATAAATTCAGCTGTAAAATGAATGCATACAAAAGAAAGCGTGACTAGTGCGCATGATATTAGAATAATCACAATACATTTGATGTTGTCACTTGTGGGCAATTTGACTGTCAAATCGTCTTTCACAAATCGGCAAATTGCTTTTTCTGTTATTATTTGCTTTCAATGTTATTACGAACCGTTTATTCTGGTTAATGAGATGTGGAACGGGATTTGTAAACAATTTATTTTACTTTAATATATTTATTTAATATATGATTCATTGGATCAAATAGAAATTCGTTTTTACTGTATTAACGTTACTAATAATGTTGACACACATTATTTGAAATAGGCTAGTAATTGTATGTATTGTTTTTAACAATGGCGTGTTGTGCTCGTTATTTAAGTCGGAGGAAGCGAGAGAATAGGTTCAGTTAGGTAACGTACTAACTGTTTATAAAACATCGGTTTTTGTTCAAACCTAATATGTATGAATGGAAATATTCTCTATTCATATAAAAAAACTTAAGGTTTGACCTTAGCACATGGGCGCCCATATGATATTTTCTGGGGGGGGGGGGGGCTAGAACAGGGGATAGGAATCTGCTAAAGACGTTCACTGCGATTGTCCAAAAATATATATAGGGCAAACAGAAAGATCTTTTAAGAAAAGATTTAAAAAACACCTTCCATCGGCCAAACAAAGTGCAAACCTCACAAAAACCGTCGAAATTTCCGAACATATCATCCAGAATGACCATGGTTACTCCAGCATAGACGGTACCCTTGAAATATTACATCATTGTAGAACAGTTACGAGAACTATAAAATAGCTAGTAGCAAACTATTAAATGAAAAACTAAATTTTTAATCTAACGCGTTCTACGACACCGTATTGACACATGTTGATAACGCATCATCCCTTCCAAGCGATTAACTTGCGTACCATCAGTGCGTACCGGGACATCGTCGTATGTAGTCGCTCACCACACGAGTTTAAGCAGTACGGACGTGTAAGTGAGTTTTATTTATTTATTATGTACTCGTTGTGTTAGTTATGTGTAAGTGTTTGTGTAAGTGACGAAGGGAAACCCGATAAACTTGAAAATGGCTGAATAGCCGAAACATCATTTACATTCCTCCTGTACAGCCAGACCTGCCTGAGATATCCTGAAAGCCTCACCATTTAAATAACTCAAATACTTACCCCTTGTTAATTCCGACCAATTAAACCAACATATTCTCATTTCCTTGAAAAATGGACACCTAGCAACAAAGCGAAACAGGTTTTCTTCTAGATTGCAGAGCGAGCAATTATATATATATTTTTTCAAACCTCGGTTTATAATTTAAATTCCCCTCGAAATTTAAAAACCCATCTAATTACATTTATATTAATATTATATTTAAAACATTCCTCATATTTTAATCCAAAAGAAAGAGTTCTGTACGTTGGATGGCGAATGGAATCGTCAGCTGATCCAAATATCAAGTTTTCGCATTAGCAATCCGATCAGCTGACTCCTCCACTCTCCCTACAACCCAGGCCCAACTGATAACTCCACAGAATGTTTCCCAGCTAACACTTGCCATTTCTTAAACCGATACAAGTTTTTGTTGTTAAATCTGCCTAGCTAAGATGCCCTTTAACTTGTACATTATGTAAACGAATATATGTTGCCATGACCTGTTATTACAGGGTGTCACACAAACTTTAGTGTGATCTTGATTAAAATAATGTCAGATGATTGCTGGCTTATTTCAAGTAAGCTGATATTCGTCACTATAGTATCCACTGAAACGGTATTAATTATCATTGTTGGAGCATATTATCAGTTAGGTAGGTAAGAAGTGGGTAAGAACCACATGTAATGCATTTCGGAGCAGTGGATTTTATCTTATTTATCAGGCTTATTTTAGATGTTGTAGGCAATTAGCAGGACATTATGTTTTCAGTTTTTAATCGATAAATCCTTGACCTACAGACACGGAATTCATCTTTTTGTCTGTCGTTAAAAAGTGAAATATTTAGTCTGTCGTACATGTTTTGTAAAGTTAACAGTTTTCAAGGTATTCCACGGAAACATTTTTTAAAAGCTGTCATTTTGAAAATTATAAAAATAAATTCTTTGTGTTTGGTACATCGTAACATACGAAATGCTTATAGCTAATATATTTACCTAATCTATACCTAATTTATTTATACCTAATATGTTATATGCTTCTCGATTGAGTTTTTGTAAAAGAATAAAATGGCGGTTGTTTCATTTATTTCAATATATACAATCCGATTCTGTATAGCCCATTAACGTTTTTTTTCGACAACCTGTAAATATAACATACACCTATGGAAATTTAGTGGTAAACCTAGAATTGGTTTGGTGAAAACTCCTAGCTACTGTTCGACTGTATCGTATTCACGGTATCCTCAAACCTGCGCCACAAGCACAGAATAGATCGAGAAACTGCTCTGTATAGTTGAAATTTTAAAGTTAACGGCACGCATTTCGTCCCATTAAATTAATCCAAACCTGATATATAACTTGTTTAGAAAAGGAAAGTTTTTGATTGGGACTAGTCCCAAATATTTATAATTATCAACCAACTCTATTTCATTAATTCCATTACCCTTATGATTGCTTTATATGAGTTTATACTATGTACTTACGTCAAGTAGCAATCTTGTATTTTTGTATATATTAGTATTTCATGACAGCTGTTTCGGTACAACGTATACCATCATCAGGTGAAAAAAGACATACACACATTACACTGATACACATTACACAGAAATAAATAAACATAAAAATTGGTACTGCAATACAAGTCGAAAATAAAACAAAGTAGTGCTTAAGTAATATGGCCTCTCAATTTCCTCGCCCTTTAAACTCCAATTTACCCTTCCCTAACTACCTAAATCTCTAAAAACTATTATTTTAGATTTTCCTAAAATTAATGTATAAATTATATGTTTCCACAACTACTGGTAACCGTGTCCAACTCAATTTCCTGTAGAAAAATTTGTATTTGAAGTACTTTTAAAAATTAAATACATTGGTTATTCATTATGCAACTGCCTTTATAAGACCAGATGCGGTACGTCGGGAGCCATATAAATACAAAGAAACCTCCTACTGTGTAGATAAAAGGAATTACCGAGTTCTGTACTTCTATATATATTTAAACAACAATATTATCGTAAGCCTTCAGGAAAGCAAAACAAACTGTGATGATCGACTAATCGAGTTTATTCCCACTTTAGGGTCGAACTCGTTATATCAGGTTAGTTGAACTTCACTCACTGTTTATTCTTATCTAATTTCTCTTTGTTTGATTTCTCTAGGTTATATAGTTTGTGAGCAATGTGCGGTAAATTTTGAGTTGTGAGAATAAAACAGGGGCCATTTTGAATTTGACCAGGCAAATCCATTTTTTAAACGTGTAATTTTAATAGCACAGTCTACGAAGGGGTTTAGATGACATGGAGGAGGGGAAGCATTTGGTTTTGGGATTTTGTTGGGGTAACGGAAGAGGTAAACATATCAAAAGCCCCTGACCAACCTTTGCCAATTTATGGTGAGAAGGGTTGGAAATGCCCATCTTTTTCGATTTCCACTTAAATCAAAATGAAACCACCATTTGAATTTGCTTGCAAGGTAGTGGTTTCTCTCGTATACTGGTAAAATAAAGTATGTACTGAATCGTCACGCAACATTTATGATTGTGTAAATTACCAACTGTGTGGTAATTAAATTGAAATAATTTAAAACAAATTTAATATTTAATGAATTGTTTTATAACATTCAAATAAAGTGACAAAGTGTGGTTTGAAAGCTTAAATGCCAAAGCGGTTACAATTGTTTCTTTACGATAAAACTACATACAACCAAAAAAGTTTTAAAATTACATTAAAAACTCCTATGTTAAAGCCTGACGGATTATAAGGTAGCCAATGTGATATTTTGGTACCTCAAGTATTCCCAAATACTATGCTAACCCTAGAACCAGCAGATCGCACGTTTCGTGCGATCACTGCCGGCTACGACAACATATTTGTATCGCGTGATTGTATCAAATATTAATACCCACTAAAAATCTTTCAATCTCAAAAAAATTAAGGCACCATTGGAAAGGTACTGTTTTCCAATTTAATTTTTGTATTTACAATTTATTTCTAAAATGTATATTTACATACGTAATCATCGTTTTAGTTTTGAGTTTTCTAAAAGCAAATGTACGCGAATGAAATACGCCGAAATGACGTTTAATTTCCAGTTGTTATGTCCCTCCCTACAGCCCGCCCAGTATTTTTTCTGAGTTATATCTATATACCGATGGATGCATCACACTTTCCCCTATCTAAAACTGCCATCCAATCAAAAATCGGACATATAGTTCTAAAGTTGTGGGGCGTTTTGAAGACCCTTGCAATTGGTTAGTTTTCCAACCAATAAACAGCCTTACTTAATACACGTGATATCTGTGTGATAGAAGTATATTTTTAGACATATTTTGATATTTGTGTGTATGCTTCAAGCTAACATTTCCTGTGAACCAAACATGTTTTGCTCGAAAGGTTTGTTTTCTATAAGCGTGGGAATCAAAAGGTTTTGACTTTCTCAAACCAAGGATGTAATTTCAAATTAACGGTTATTCCCCATGCAGCTTCATATCCGACCGTTGTATACCAAGCATGAGTGGGATGTTTCTATATCGCTCCTCACTTTTGTTATTCAAATAATTCCAAGTCAAAAACTTTTATGAAAAGATAATTTACAAGTATACAGTTCAATTCTTTGATTTATTCTCTAAACTTTGTTATAATAATATTTCGTTTTTGGGCAAAGTATATAATATTCCTAATTTTCGTTTAAAACTTGGCATAGTTTTGATAGCAGTTTTGTAGGAGGAACATAAAAACTGATGTTTTCAAAATAAGAAATTTGAAATTGATAAATATTTTTATACAGTTCTATTTAGAACTAATTAAAAAACTGTTTACATTTATGGAAAATATTACAAAAAAAATGTTTACTACTTTTTATGTAGATCTAAAGTTGAACTTTTACCTTTCGTAACTAAACATTTTTTGTTTCTTAAACTTATAACTTTGTAAATTTTACATCTATCATTTTTTTACTAGCATATATAAATTATTTGAACCTTTCTCTAAAAAAAAAAAAAAAAAAACTGTGGAACACTTTTGGATTAGGGTATATTTATAATTTTTGAAAAATGCTTGTAAACGCCAAAAAATCAATTTTGTTAACATTGCCGGTTCTAGGGTTAAGGAGTTTGACTTCGATATCTGAGATAATTCCTTTTTTGTGCAAAACCCATTCAGATTAAAATATCCTCGCAGTGTCTAGCTTAACCGCAAATACAACTTAACTCAATTATAAATATATGGATGCAAATATATATGTGAAGAAGCGGGTCGTGCAGGCAGGCGATTGTGTGTTGAAGGGAGGAGGTATGCTATGTGTGGCGGGGTGGAGGTGTGACTGCTGCCAGTACAGATAGCGCCAATCAGGATGGAGCGCGAAGAGGGGGTGTGCAAGTCTCCTACGCCGGCTCCCACCACATTTCCCCTCTCGCGGCGGAGTACAGTCAGAGCCGCCTGCCCTACCTATTTCATGTCTGCTATGTAGTCGTGTTGATTGTATATCAACACTTTTTGGTGGTGACTGTACTGAAGACTCACAATCGAGTTGGAGAGGGTAAGACGTTACAGCGCATGCTCAAGTGACGCTTCACGCTACTTGGCACTATCTGTACACTACTACCCAGTCTGTTTTATTACGGCCGGAGCGTGACGCATGGCTTAGTGTGTCACTAACACTACTACTTGTGAACTTTCATAATTACATGTTTATTAAACCTGTTACTACATCTGAAATTACATTACAATGTATTATTTAAATAACGTTTCAATACCTAAGTCATACTATGTTTTATTATAATTACAAAATGTTATGACCCAGTTATTTGAATCCAAAGTCAAACAAATATTTTTGTAAAAATATACGCAGGAGAAATTGATGCATATAGGCAGCTCTAAAAAGGTTAAAAGTTATGTACAATATTTAAAAATAATATATACAATATTTATAACAATATATGAAATAATATATAACAATTTCTTTAATGTATAAGTAAATATTATACACTAGTTTCCTTGTCTGGCTGCGAACGATTGTTCTTTTCAATGAACTTTACTAGTAGAACTCGTCTGCACATCCATTTTGGTTTTTTACATCACAAACAGAGTAAAATTAAGTAATTGTTTCCTTATCACATAAATAAACAAGGGGCGTCAACACTACAATGTTTTTAGGAAAGGCAGTGTACTAGACAACACAACACGACGAACATTTGTCACCGACTGACTCGCTACGCTGACCTCCTCGCTGTAAGCGCATGCGCATTGGACGTCCCTGCTTCTGCGCATATAGCCAGCCGCTTCATCTGTACTTATAAAAGCCAAATACCATTGACTCATTTTCCAAAACCACGAGGGCTACAAACATGAAAATTGGCACTAATACTCTTTATAGGCTCTAGACGCGCACTAAGAAAGGGTTTCCGAAAATTCGAAATTTTAGGGGGGTTTTGGGTGGTCAAAGTTACTAAATCACGATATATCAAAACCTACAGAACGGATTGGAATTAAATTTGGTATGTAGCTTCCTCTAGGGCCATAGATTCTCGCTAAGAAAGGGTTTAAAAAAATTCGAAATTTTAGGGGAGGTTTGGGTTGGGGGTCAAAGTTACTACAAAAAACCATCGAACGGATTGGAATGAAATTTGGTATGCAGCTTCCTCTAGGGCCATAGATGTTCGCTAAGAAAGGGTTTTTTAAAAAAAATCGAAATTTTAGGGGGGTTTGGGGGGTCAAAGTTACTAAAAAGAAACACCGAACGGATTGGAATGAAACTTATTATGTAGCTTCCTTTAGGGCCTTAGGTGCTCGCTAGAAAAGAGTTTAAAAAAAACTAAATTTTAGGGGAGGTTTGGGTGGATCCCAAGTTACTAAAAATCCCCATAAGAAATACATAGTGTAATATATTTATTGATATAATATATTTTTTGTTAATATACATTTAACTTTGATTTGTCTATCCGTGCAAAGCCGGGTCGGGCCAGCTAGTTACATATATTTCCATAATTATGTAAAACTTTATTTTACATTTAATAAACTTTACCAAGAACTGGCACATACTTTCTCACAAACATATTTAAATTATCAAACAGAATCACTGTGACTTCATAATTGTAGGTGGGGTAGGAGAGGTCATTTATTAAAGTAGGAGATTAACTAATAAATATTATTATTATTATCTAGAGAGAAAACTGTTCGATCGATTTCGAACAAATTTGCACCAAAAACGTCAATTAGGAATGCATAGATGCAAGGAAAAAGGTTTTGATAGATTTTGAAAAACAACTCCCTTTATGGCCAAAAAAACCCCAAAAATCAGTTATTATTATTATTATTAGCTAAACGAGAGTTTTTAGAAAGATGGGGTTTTTTGCATATGGTAGGGTACATTAAAGGCTACAAATAAGCCAAAATTTAATCAAAACCGTCAGAGCCGTTTTTTTAATAAAAAAATAATAACAGATTTTTTGGGAGTTTTTTTTGCCAAAAAGGGGATTGTTTTTCAAAATTTTTCAAAACCGTTTTTCGTGCATCTATACAGGCCTACTTGACATATCTGGTGCAAATTTGTTTGAAATCGATCGAAGAGTTTTCGCTCTAGCTTTGTATACATAGACATACAGACAGACATTTTGTAACAACCACTTTTTTGGACTCAGGGGGTCCCCAAAATGGATATTTCCACGAAAATCTCAACATCGATTTTTTTTTGCAATCACTATACTTTCTCTATACTATATAGTATAGTGAGAAAGTAAAAAAATTGTTGCATTTAATAAATTCCAATTTTATCACAATTAGCTGTTTCATCAAATGCCGCTGTAAAATTAATGATAACATACGAAAGACTAAGAGAAAGTAAACACTTAGGGTAGCCGAAGTGTAGGCTTCCAACAACTCATAATTTGGTGAAGTAAATGTTTAAATAATGAAACTTTACTGGGCCTACTGAAACAAATTAAAAGGATTACATTTTCGAAAACATCAAGTGCGGTACAAGAAGGCTTGTGACAGGTTTATGGTATGGAGGGGGGTTGTAAGGCACAGAGTTTACGAGGCTTACACTACGAGCGGAAAGCCTGGATTAAAAGGATGTGGGAGGGGGTTTAGTATATAATAGGGGGTGCACCTCAAGGAGAGTATTTAATAATGTGTATTTTATTATAAGTATTAAAACTCGCCTAAAAGTTACCTTGTAAGCGAAATTCCGCAGGAAAGACGAGCTATTGAAGTGACTCTTAATATATTAATCCAAGTGATCATTGAGCACCGATCATAGTCCCCAGAACACGGTTAGGAGTGTCACTAAACAATTAATATATATTATGTGTTCGCACTCTAATGCCGCATTTTCCGTCCGATTTGGTCCAAATTTGGTACACAGTGAAGCGGCCAATCGACCGAATCAATTGGGGTTAATTAATTACATTAATTAAAATAAATTCAAATTCATAATAACAAAAGATTAAAGCCAAAGGGTGACTAAAAAAGCCCAAAATTAAGATAAAAAGGTAGTTTCCAATGTGAACAGAGTCTTTATTAATAATTTTGAATAATTAACTAGAATTGTGTTAGTTGAATACGTACAGACGATGACGTAAGCTTTAGCGACAAGATCGAGCCAAAAACTTGCAGGTTCAGACAGGCATCGACTTGTCCAGTCTTGTCTAAATTTGGTTGAAATGATTTAACATTGAAAAGATAGTGGTTTGTAATATTATTAAAACAGTTGTTATTATTAGATTTATGTTGAAAGGAGAGTTAAATAAGCAAGGAGTAATAAAAATAATTTTGCTATGATAATTTGTTAAAAGTTATAGACAAAAATGTAAGCGTAAACAAATTGAATTGGCAGAATTTGAATAAAATCCAAAAACAAAGTAGAGTCATTTGTAGAGTTAAAAAGGGTTAAGAAAATAAAGTAATAAAAAGTATAAAGTTATAAAGTTGAATAGCTAAAAAATAAAGTTTAAAGTCATTCTTGGGCATAAAAGGGCCAATAACTCATAAAGTTCAAATGTAATTAAATCATAAAAAATAGAATTGAATAGAGTCAATAATAGGGCATAATCAAGTCAAAGTTCAAAATAAATAAATAAGTAGTTTTGTAAAAATAAAATAAATTAATAAAAAACTTTATTAATTCAAAATAAATACAAGGGAGAATAATAGAAGGGAAATATTGATAAAATAGGGTATATATGTGCAATAAATTGTAATGCCATGTGAGATATGAAAAGAGCTTTAAAGGGGTGGAATGAAACGTCGAAAACCAAACGAAGGCAATTAGAGAAACAAAAAGCTGAATAACTAAACAACCAAACAAGCTAATAAAAATCCAACACCAGATCAGCGCGTTTCAAGATCAACCGAAGAAGATACAAGCAAGAAAAATTGGAAAATTTCAAATTTACGAGAAATAAATTTCAAAATTTAAACAAAACTAACGAAGTCCATAAATCAAGAATGAAGAGGAGTAGAAACGCCATTCGAATTCCAGAGAAACCAGAAAACGTCAACCAATCCATAGAAGTCAACAAAATCAAAATCCGACCACGCAAAAAGAAGTTATAGAGTTTGGATGAAATCAATGCCAAAATTGCAAATCGACAGGTTCAGACAGGAACTCAAAACCAAAGCACCGACAAGGAAGTTACGTCATAGGAAGTACTACGTACAACGAAACAGCGCATATACCGTAATTCAATAAATGAAGATAATAATTAAATTACGCCTAATCGACAGGAAATAAAGGCACCAAAATTCATCAAATAAATCAGGGAATATATTAAAACCAAAAAATATATTTCTAAAGCAAGAAATCTGAATTTCTTGTCACCTAGAGGAAGATGCTCGTTTGACAAGAAACAAGTTGAGGAAAGCAGCGCGCATCCCCTCTAACATCAGTTTAGGACGAACTGCCAACGATTAAACATCTGACCGAGCTCCGAGAGTATTTAGAGAAAGTTGAAGTGTGACGAGTTACGGTGTGCGTTACGTACTAGCTCCGGCCTAAAGCAAAGTTTGGTCGTGATAATTTCGAGAGAAGAATATCCATATAAACGGCCTATCTTGCCAAAAGATACTACAATAAACCAGGAGAGGACAACTCTAATAAAGTCCAGGAGAAGACAACTGTAAACCAAAGAAACCATTCTGGGGACCAAGGAGAACAACTTTAAAGTGCTTCAAACAAACAGAAAGGATTACGCGTCGAACTTCTTGTGTTCTGTAAGTGGCAAACAATCATTGTTACTTATAATTTTAAATAAATCCCTTTTTGCAAAATAATAAATAAATAAAATAAAATTAAATAAATATATTCAAGTAGATTCTGGGGAAATTGAATAAAGTAAACTCGTTTAGTAAATTTCATTACTAACAATGGCAAATCGTCGTATGTAAATAATAGAATCATTAATATAAAATTTTTAATTAATTAATTAATTAATCACTTTGCTATTTTTCGATATACATAAAATATAAGTTAATTATTAATAAAATTTCATTGTGTTTTTTGAAAATAATAATTTGTAGTTTCAAAATCAATGCATTTATGTTTTTAATCAATACATCGTTTTGTGTTTTCAATAGAAAATTTTGAATATATAATTTACGAATCCAATCAAACTAATCCTAAAACCATTCAGTGCTCTAGTGTAATTAAGTCAGCAGGTGAGTTATTCACGGATAACTACAAATTTAACTCCAAAGGGAACGATCCCGAAAAAGAGTCTAGAATTGAGCTAGTGTACTACACAAAAGACAAAAAAGGTCTTATTAATTTAAATTTAAAAAACTTAAGCATTGGAAACAAAAGGTTTTCCTTTTCTTGCCCTCGCCAAACCTCTCAAATTGTTCTAACGGGGTAGTACTAGGGAACAACATCAAATGAGGCCTGAAAAAACTTGGGTGTTATTTGATGAGGGAAAGTTTTAAAGGGGCAAGATGGTTAACAAAAAATATCCAAAAACAGGAAGCACGTTTTTTGACCGGAAGTATTATTTTTGAGATTTTTCGTACTAAAAAAAAAATTTTGGGGTTTTATCTCTAAAAAAAAAATAATATAGTAGAGTGTTCAGTGTCAAGCTCACATGTGCATCCTTAGCAGTGAATGTGTTAAGCCCCATACCCCTGTCTAGCACCCTTCCTCCTAGAAAATATCATATGGGCGCCCATTAACTCACACATCGAATCAGACGGCTACAGCTGGACTGCCCCTTCAATGTCTGATCTGCCGGAACGGTCTCCTGTGGCCCGAGTAGATCCTTTCGGATTCCCTGAATTTCTACGAACCATTCACTCACGAATAGACGTGGTTGCGCGGGGTATAGTAACTGTCGCCACTACTAGCTACTGTTACGAAATAGAATGAGTTGCTGACAACTTGACATTGGCAGAGTTGCTCAGTTATGTAATATAGAGTATTTAGTTGTAGTTGTATAAGTAGAACTTATGTAAAATTGCTGAATGGCTTTGATAAGTAAGCCTTCGTACTAATACAAAGGCGAAACGGGGAAAACTGAGAGGGGGTACAGAGTTTTTAAATAGACAATACAGATTAGGTAGGAGGTCTTTTTGGAAAGGTTCTTGGGAGAGGAGAGAGGTTTTGGGAGATCGGGGCTTCGGTTGATAGACGCCGGCGTGGGCCTCAAGGAGAAACCGATTATCAGAGCCACCAGGACAGAGTAAAGGTGAGGACACAGTTTGTGAATAAAATTAAAGGGATAATTTTTTTATGTAAATTCTGGATTAGAATCAGTTTCTGTGGGTTAACCTATTGGGAGAGTTAAATACATATTTAAAAGAATTCATATTTGGGGAGTAGAAATTTGTACTCAGTTTTGCCCGTAGTGTAAAGTAAATGATTTAGACTAAGGTTGATTTTAGTTTTCACACAGTGTAGAATAAAATGTACGGATAGCGCCATTTAGGATGGAGCGCGAAAAGGGGGTGTGCAAGTCTCCTACGCCGTCTCCCACCACATTTCTCCTCTCGCGGCGGAGTACAGTCAGAGCCGCCAGCCCTACCTAATTCATGTCAGCTATGTAGTCGTGTTGATTGTATAGCAACACTTTTTGGTAGTGACTGTACTGAAGACTCACAGTCGAGTAGGAGAGGGTAAGAAGTTATAGCGCATGCTCAAGTGACGCTTCACGCTGCTTGGCACTATCTGTAGTATAGTAGATCTTCAGAAAAAAAAGATGTTTATTTATGATATATCTTTGTACCCTTTTACTTGAAGTTAGAGCCAAGATGGTAGCCCCTTCGTAATAAATAGCGAATAGCCCCTTCGTAATACTACTAAATGTAATTTTCAGTTTCACGGATCCCACTTTACACAAAGTGTATTCATTCAGTTTAAATAAAATTAATAGGGAATAGTATATTTCATTACTAGTACCGAAAGTGGCACTTTCCGGTGGGCGCCCAAGTTTCATGTGTGAGGCGGAGCCGAACACAGGAATATCGAATTTCACGTGTGAGGCGAAGCCGAGCATGTGAAAGTGTGTTTCACGTACGAGGCGAAGCCGAGTACGGGAATAATTGGAGCAAGTGCCGGAAAATCACTTTCGGTACAAGTTATGAACGGTACTTTTCATCACGACGCAAAAATACACACAATGCTGAAGAAGAAACCTCAGTAAAATGCAAACTATTATATTTCTCAATTAACATTTTTATTTCAATCTTACATTGTTGAACAATAAGAACAGCTGATATAAATTGTAAGAATAAACGGCAAAGCGACGTCAGAGCGCGTAGCGGGCAAATGGAAAACTAATTGAGAGCAAGGGAAAACAAATTTAGAGCAAGGGAAAATCAGCTGATCGTTTTTCCCTTGCTCTAAATTAGAGCTTGGGAAACGATCGTTTTCGTTGCTACCAGCTGACATCGAAAGTAGCTACTTTCGGTACGGAGTGATGAAAAAGTGTTTTTAAAATCCACTTAAATATGTATTGTTTGGATTTAGTTTCTAAAACGCAATCTAAGATTTAGCTGTAGGTGGTTACACCTCATCTCTAGGCTACTTTAATGAAGTGGATTTACAATGTATTTTCATAAAAATGCAAATTGCAATTGGCGGCTGCGGGAATTGAACGTGCAATTTAAATGCGAAATGTAATAGTGGGCTGCAGTAGGTTGTCAAATTTAAATAGAGCTTTGAACTTCATAAGGACATTTTATTGTCACTGTTCACTAGGAAAAGTTGTCATTCTTTAATGTAAATTCAAATTACATTCGTTAGGAAATGTTATTTTTAAATTTACTAGCAAATTAAATTTTAGCTGAGGTGGTTCATTCTATTATTACATTTATTGAACATATTAGTTTTTTTCAAACTTTTACGCGCTATTTTTTAAATCACTAGTACGTTTTATTTTTACTCTTACTTGGAACTGTTACTTTGGTATTCAGAACATTTCATTTTTACTTTTATTTCTAAAATAATATTAATTTTACTTTCTCTTTGAAACTACATTTTACATTTTCTCTAGTAAGAGTTACTTTTAAATTTATTAAGCGATGTATTTCCGATTTGGTCACTCTTTTTCGTTACTCGTATTTTATATTTTTCAATGCCGTACCAACCAATTAATAACACTTTTTTTCATTACGCATTACATTTTCTATTTCTTAACTCCTACAGCAACTTCGTTCCAAAAGTGAACAGTGAGGCGTAGTACACTTTAAACGAATGAAAAAGCACCAAACAACACATTTCCTTTACAAATTAGTTCAGTTAAGAAGATGGAAAGATGTAACGTAAATGTTTAAATAATTAAGTTATTGCAATTTTACAAAAGGAATTCTGAAGAACTACATGTTTGGATTCTTAATGAGCAGAAGAAAAATTTTGTAATAGGTACATGGGGTAGAGAAAAGAAGTTCTAAAGAAAAACAGTTATGGGTCATATATTAAGATTTGAATGTATGGATGAAAACGGGTATGAGGGAGAGTTTTGGAGTTTAGATGGTGTAACCCAGACAACGAAAATAAAGGAACGTTAATTTAAAAAACGACAAAGTGCCAAAACAGGAGTTAATCTACTTTTAACATTTGCCAGGCATTGTGAAAATCCAATTTCCGATGAGTTTAGAATTATAATTTTTAAGTAAATATAAATAAATTTACAAATTCAATATAAAATAATAATACCCAGTAAAGGTACGAGCAACACTTTCTGATGGATTTAAAAATAAACAGATTGTAAAAATATGTCTCAGTTAAAGAAAAAATATGTTAAAGTGGAATTTAAAATTAAATATAAATTTAATTTATTTTTTAACGAAATATACCACTTGCTACTGATTAAAAAACAATTTTCTGGTGATTTTGAAATGGCATTTTTTTAAATTCTCTAGCAGATTTAAAAGTAAAATTTTGTATCAAATAAGAAATACATTGCTTAATAAATTTAAAAGTAACTCTTACTAGAGAAAATGTAAAATGCAGTTTCAAAGAGAAAGTAAAATTAATATTATTTTAGAAATAAAAGTAACAATGAAATGTTCTGAATGCCAAAGTAACAGTTCCAAGTAAGAGTAAAAATAAAACGTAGTGATTTAAAAAATAGCGTGTAAAAGTTTGAAAAAACT
>JAGFPH010018967.1:0-15763 GCA_018207615.1 Philaenus spumarius
TTTACATATATGCAAGAATTATAAATGTTTATTATTATATATATATTTCGTCATTTTATTTATTTAGACCAAACCTCTATGCTTTAGACACTATGGGAAATTACAAATCTATTTTCATCGTATAACATCTCTGTTACATGGCTGTCAGTGTTACAGATATCCCCTGTTCATGAAAGAAATTCATGGAATTTGCTTTCATGAACACCAAAAACACCAAAGTCCATGTAACAAAAAAAAATTTTTTAATTTCAAAGAAATCTGGTCTTTACATTACTAAAAGATTTCAAAAATTACAAGTTACATTTATTTATTTTTATTATTTAAAATCCAAATCATTGTTCTTACTTTAAAAAGATTTTGTTTGCCAATGTTTACTTTTAACTCAATTATCAGTTGCCACAAACAAAAAAATTCAAAAAATCCAAAAAACCAAAAATTCAAAAAATCAAAAAGTTCAAAAATTCAAAAAATTCATGACTGTCAATTCAAAACAATCAAACATTGAAATTAAACGTCACAACAAAACAATATTCAAGAATTAATTATATATCAAAATCAAGTTTCACAATCAAATATTACAATCAACATCACTGAAAAAAAATCAAAATTACACATTATTATTCATTATCAAAATTATCAATCAAAATTATACATCATTGTAGTCATTCAAGTATTAGAGTTTTCATTGTTCATCACTCAACATATTATCAGGCTCAATATTACCTTCAAATTAAAATTATACATCAATTATTGCAAATCAAAATTCACTCATTAATTAGATTTTACACATTATTAATTACCATGGCAACAACTAAAATTCACTTATCTTTAACCTGTGGCAACTCTACACTCAATCATTCTTAGTTAACACATTTTAATCAATCACTCACATCACAAATCAAATTCTTCACAATATTTAAAATTTACATTTACATTTACATACATTCATACCAGTTTAACACATCACCTACATATCAAATTGTGAATAAGACCTTCAAAATGGCAATGACCCCCTCTCAAACAACGTACATGGATAATTCCATGAGAGTGCAGCAACCAGATAAGAATGGAAAGAAGAAAGAAAAAAAAAAATATTCATCGGTGTATATATGCATGTAAACAAGTTTGTGATGGTGTGTGTCAGCAAACACCATCCTTACAACTATGGACAAACATCAATTATAAATATAAAATTGAAATTTGAAAAATATTTACTTTGTTTCATTTTCCTCATACATACTTCCCATCATCCACTCCTTAATCGACCCCCATCAAACTCCCAGACATGTTATTGAAGTTCACAGCATTGCCATACATTGTCTGTATCCAACGTACAACCCCCTACAACATTTTATTAAAATGAATTTAAAATTAGTGAAAGCAAATCTAAATCTTTTAGTTTGCCACTCCCCGTTGAAATTTTCATGCTCACCTCATTCGCACTGCAAGTTATTATATATTTCAATTTTATATTTTTCATAAATTATTATTTAAAGAACGAACAAAAAACAAAAAACTATATACAAAGGATCGAACACCAATCAGGTAGGTGACTTTTTTCTTTTTCTTGTAGGCCTCTTGATTACAAGCAGGCCTAGCCTATACTTTATTAACTTTATTACTTTTTCTTTCTTGTTATTTATTCTGTAAATTTTGCTTCTATTTTTCATTTTCTGTTTTTTGTTTTTTATTCCTGAAATCCTTTTTGTTATTTTTAAACGATTCTTTACATCTCTCTTAGTTATTCTCAATTTTAATCTTTTAGTTCTCAAATCATTGATAAGCCTATTCATTTTTAATTTAACATTCATTCCAGTATCAACTTCTTTATCTTTACTTACTCCCACAATAACCTCTTTATAAATATCTCCATTATCCTTTTTAACAATTCCAAACTCTACAACATTAGGCCTACTCCCTACAATATTATTTCCTGAAACATAATCGTCGCATATTTCTTCCACAACTACTTCATTTACATTTATTACCTCACTCATACACTCTGTTACAATAGGCTTACTAAACTTATCAACTTCAGAGTCACAAACCTCGGTCACACCATCTTTCACCTTTACAACATCTATCTTACTGTTCACATCTTTATTCTCTTTTACTAATTTGCTTTCAAAATCTCTGGAAATGTCATTAACTTTACTATCAGTTGATTCTACTTTTACATCTAGGCTTTTTAAAATTTTATTGAATCTTAAATCATTTTCTGTTTTTAAGTCTTTCATCTCTATTTGGAGATTGTCTAATTTAGAATTTAAATTGTCATTATTTGCTTTATTCTCTATACTCAAATTTTCAATCTTACTGTTAATCTCTACTTTATTACCTTCCATTTTGAGACTTAGCTCTTCTGACTTAGCACTTTCAATTTTACTGCTTAAATTACAATTTAAATCAGTCAAAAAACTCATCATTTTCTTAAAATTATCCCCAACAAAATCGTCATTTGACCTAATCTCCTTTAAACTTTCACTAGGCTTATCTTTAATTGTCTCTTTCATTTCTAACTCCTCTACCCTATTCTGTGCACTCTCATTAATGGACTGGTCCATCTCTAATCCTGAATCATTCAGGCCTAACTCTTCTACCCTGTTTGTCATGTTTTAAAATTGTATTCAACAATTTGAGATTAAGTTGTCTGCCACAATGCCTCAAAAAACCTCTAAAGTCGCCACGACATCCATTTCGCCTTCGTTTAACAGCCCCGAGTTGGACGCCATTTTGCAAGGGATGGCTGCAAAAAATAAAAATACGGCTTCTTCTGTTTAACAGCCCCACGTTGGGAAAGCCATTTTGCAACTGATGGTTGCAAAAATAAAAATATTATTATAAATTTTAAGTGTTAAAAAAAAATGGGGTTCGATAAAAGTTTCAAAAATAAAAAAAATGCTCAAAAATAATAAAAAATGCTATATGTGGATTATTCAGCAATCATCAATACCTCTCCTTCACTTCTTTTATTTATTCACCTTAATACACCAGAAATCGTCGTTCATAAAATACCTTAAATCATCAAAAAACACCTCTTAGGCCTACTGCCTTACCTCCATAAACAAAAATCACCATTTAGGCCTGCTGCCTTACCTCCATAGACAAAAATCACCATTTAGGCCTGCTGCCTTACCTCCATAGACAAAAATCACCTCTTAGGCCTACTGCCTTACAACTCAATATAATAATAAAAAAAAATAATAATGATCATAACCTATAATAATCCACATATAACTTCATCTATGCTATATTAGCATCTGTCTATACATAATTATTAATTACTGTGAAATATTTATTAAATTAGTTTAACTTTCTTAGGGGTGAGTACCTGGCTGCTAAAGTACAAGCTAGTTGGATATACGTGGCTCAATAAAGAAATTCAAAACATCGTGGCAAGAAAACTATACGTTTACTCTGACATAATTAAAAAATGATTATTTACAACAAGATATATCAACATTACAAAAATGATTAAACAAACAATTCAATTAATTATATACAATTTATACGATGTGTTCTCAACCCTAGTCCAGACTATGACGCAATAAGTAAAAAATTGAAGTTAAGTTATTTCTCAAAAATTGTAAAATTTCAAAAATGCAGACTTTTAAACTTAAAAATAATGGCCATATTACTCACGGTACCTTTTGTTTTGTTATTTTCACCTATGATTTCACTGATTCTAAAGGATATATTATGCACGTTGTCGTCCTTCAATTTGCACTTATGCCGACCACATATTGAAAATTTACAAGTTCACTTCTCGTCGTAATTACACTCTCGATCTTACTTTCTTATGTTTACAACACCACCAAGGCACTTCTACTTTAGTTTTAGTTAATTTTCATCACTCTGACTTTCAAAGAAACTACATTTTTCGATGAATTTGTTCACTGCATTATGCAGGATGTGTACACTCAACTACGCCATATTTGAGTCTAGAACGTTCCACAACGTTCTGTGTGCTTTGTCACGTAG
The DNA here is from genome assembly GCA_018207615.1 of Philaenus spumarius. Lineage (NCBI taxonomy): Eukaryota > Metazoa > Arthropoda > Insecta > Hemiptera > Aphrophoridae > Philaenus > Philaenus spumarius. The sequence goes on from JAGFPH010018967.1 coordinate 3,982, forward strand.
ACCATTAGTGCCAAGCCTTCTGTATTTGAATTGCTTCATCGCTCATCACAGATGGAGTTTCTAGTAGTCCTGTATCTCGATACATATGCTGATATCGTCATACTTTGTTATATACGCTGACTTCTTATTATGTGTTTGTTTTTTAATTGTTTTTAAATGTTAAACTGTTTATTATTCACTTATTAAACTGTTTCTTTTCACCGTTCGCCTCAACCGCACTACTCGTTGGAAACCATTTCTTATATAGTTCTCACACGTTACATACGTTTATTCATTAATATATTTTTTAAGTCTGCTTTTATTTTACCTATTTATAGTCTGCTTATTCTTTATTTATTAAAAAAAATGATTCTACTGTAACTATTTTGCGTCATAAATGAATTTACATATATGCAAGAATTATAAATGTTTATTATTATATATATATTGTGTCATTTTATTTATTTAGACCAAACCTCTATGCTTTAGACACTATGGGAAATTACAAATCTATTTTCATCGTATAACATCTCTGTTACATGGCTGTCAGTGTTACAATTCCAAATGTATGTATTTATTTGTTAATAGATTCTTTGATTACATTTGCTTTTGCGTTTGACGCTCAAAAATTATTTATTTAAAATATTTTGTATTTTAACCGTATTCATAAATATTTCCTTGCGATTGGGTGTTGTGTGTACGGGTGGTGTCATATACTATGCTATATTTTACCATAATATTACTAATAATAACAATCTATTGTAAACTAATGACTATGGATTATTTCATAAATACTTTTCTTAATTTTAAAATACATGCTGTGCATTTTGGTGTTTAATTTTGCTTACATTGTTTTTTATATGTCAAGGAACTAGTCTTTCCTCTGACTCGTATATTCCATCGTACTAATGGCCTACTCTCAGACTGATAGTTATCTATTTTTGGTTATGTACATAAGTCTTCAATTTACATGGATTTTCAATAAAGTTATATAATAAATAAACAAATAACGTGTACTTTATTTTCTGAGGTGGTAATTAGTTATTAACGTTATGTTGAGAATTAATACAGGTGTTTGTTTTGATAACTTTAGCCGATTAAAGTTATAGGCTTTTCCTTATTAGTGAATTTTCTAAGGTTTGTTGTTGTTTATGATATAATTATAAGTTGCCTAGGCTTTTTGAATAAATTTATTAATTTATTTGGTTATTTTATTTATAATGGAAGGTCAGTTACTGTCTCTATACTATTTATGCTATGTGATATCAGGTTACCCTTGGCTAGGTTATGTTTATTTACATAATAGTAATATGGATTCGTAGGTTATACAAAGCTAATTTATAGAGATGGGATTTGATACATTATAACACAGGGGTTTCCCCTAGTTTATAATAAAACAATAAAAAGATATTAGTAACACGTAGAAAAAAAAAACTTTTTTTTTTTTTTTTTTTTTTGGTTTTTAAAGGCGAAAAAAATAGGTGGTTATCATCTAGAACACATAAACAAACAGTAGCAGATGGAACCAAAGTCATACCCCACGGATGATAGCCGGATCTGTATACAGTTCTGTTGTTGGTATAAAAATCAATCAATGGATATAACAGAACCAACAACTGAAGCAATGAGCTTAAACAGTCAAAACTGTTGACATGTGACTTCAATCGGACCATATTATGCGTTACAGTTCAGTTAGTACATTACTACATTTATCAACTATGTATACATTCTAAAGAAGATTACTGCAACATTATATTTTTAGCGAATTTCCATAGGAAAAATGAGCTATTGCAGTGGCCCTTATGGTGAGACCCAAGGTCGGGAGTAGCAAATGAGCACCGATCATGGTCCCCAGAACACGTTTTGGGGCGTCATTAAAATTCATATATATATATATGTATGTGTTCGCACTCTAGCGGTCGCATTTTAAGTCCGATTTGGTCCAAATTTGGTACACGTATTGGTTGTGTAAGTGGCTCGGACGAGTTCGTTAGCCAAAAAAATCCAACAACCGGAAGTAAGTTTTTTGACCGGAAGTAACTATTTTTTCAGATTTTTACTAAGAGAATGAATTTTTTTTAGACTTTTTTCTAAAAATATAAATGTAAGACGTTATTCTGCACATTTTGTTTTTTTACGCGACCTTATAGCTCGCTTGGTTCCCCCAAAATCGATCAAAACGTGAAATACCATAGAAGTACCCGGTTCAAAGAAAATGTGGTGGATTCTACCGTGGGGCTGGCGTGCGAAGCACGCAATGCCTTGTGTGTTGAAAATACCCCTAATACGAGGTTTGGCGTGCGAAGCACGCAATGCATTGTGTATTGAAGACAATCCCAATATGTGGAATGGCGTGCGAAGCACGCAATGCTTTGTGTATTGAAGACAATCCCAATATGTGGAATGGCGTGCGAAGCACGCAATGCTTTGTGTTATTGAAGATACTCCCAATATGCGGAATGGCGTGCGAACCATTTTGCAGCTATTCAGCACCGTCGTGAATAGACCTATTTCCCAAATTGTTGGTCGAAACCCTAAAATACCGGTCTATAAACTTAATTTTGGAAATTTGCTCAACTCACGTCAGCGGTTCAGCTGCGTGGTCGAATTATTTTTACTGGCGATAGCTCTTGGATAATAAAGTGTTTGGATATAATAATTTATAAAAAGTTTAAAAATACAGAAATTATATATCTTGTACAGTACATCTGTGATAAAATGAATATTTAATAAAAGAAATTACCTATACCACATTCGGAGGTGGAACAAACAGAAAGAACTGAACTCGAAAATTATAATTTAGGCCTTTTTTCTAACACTATACCACAGCTGTACCTTTCATGCCAACAGCCTCGTAACCAGGTTTCAAATCATCCAAGTGCGACTCTGAACCACTTCCTGAAGATGCTTGAGATGACTGTGGAGAAAGCGGAGGCCCTCCGCCATGTTCAGATAGTGATAGTGAGAATCTTCTATTCGATCCTTTCCTTACGACAGACAGATCATCCTGGAAACAGAAGCAATCAATAGGTTAGATAAATCTTCAGGTGATTTTTGCATTCAAAATGGATGAAACACTACATACAATTTATAACAAAATTATAACGTATAGATATCAATTGTTTTTATTAAAATTGTTAATTGAGTTAGTTTTTCAAACATTTAAAAAAAATGTGATACAAGTAAGTTATTTCCTGCAGGAATCTTGAATTAGTCGCAAACTACAAATACTAATTTATTTTTTGTATTTCCCGAAGAAACTAAAGCACAACTATAACAATATAAAAAATTAAATCCACTGGTAGTCAATAAATAAAAGTTCAAATAAATATTTCAGCTGTGTAATAATATTAGGATAATTATTTAAATAAAAAAACTAAGATTAATATAGGTACTTCAAACCTAAAAATAATTTAACCCTACAACTGTTAGACCACTCAAAGTTGAGTGGTCTCAGCTCCTCGCAGTATTGAACTGAGTAGTCTGTGACTTGTATTGAACATTTCACCCACTAAAAATCATCTAATCACAATAAAACAAAAACCATTGGTAAAGAAATGATTTAAACTTAAATTTTTGTGTTTAAAATTTTTTTCTAAAACATATATTTACACAAGTAATCATCGTTTTCAAATTGTAGTTTTCTGAAACCTATTGCCTCGCGTGAAAACACAAAGAAATGACTCAACTTTGTCACTTATCTATAGCTCAATACCGCTCGGCAGAAATATTTTGACAATAATATAAAGGTACCTTTGGATTTGTCAAGATTTTAATTTTCTAAAACTGCCTTCCAATCAGACGTCACTCTTATAGTTTCAAAATATAAAGGTTTCTGTAAACCCTTGCAATTGGACAGTTTTCAACCAATAAAAAAGCACATTTTGCATTCGAAATATCTCTTACAATTCAAAATATTTGTATAGATATGTTTATATCTATTTGTAGAGAAAGGATCAATCTTTCAATTCGTGTAAAGCAAATGACATTTACTCTAACGGTTTTTGTCGTACAGTCCTGAGAAATACTGACAAGTAGGAAATTCAAAACTCGTCTTTCTTACATTTTGGAAGCGACCATTGTAACTGCCGTTCACACAATACCTTGTATAGGATTCGTGCGCGAGTATTTGTGATTCAAGTCAAATACTTTTATGAATCAATAATTTACAAGTATACAGTTCAATTCTTTGATTTATTCTCTACACTATGTTATAATAATATTTCATTTTTGGGCAAATCATATATTCCTAAATTACTATTCAAACTAGGCCAAGTTTTGTTAGCAGTCTTGTAGATGGAACATAAAAACTGGTGTTTTCAAAATAAGAAAATTGAAATTGATATATATTTTTATACAGTTCTATTAAGAACTACATTACAAAACTTTGTAGGCCTACATTTTGAAAAAATTACAAAAAATTTGTACTACTTTTTATGGAGGCCTAAAGTTGAACTTTTCCTTTCTTTACTGAACATTTTTTGTTTCTTGAGCTAATAACTTTGTAAACTTTACATCAATCAATTTTTTACTGGCATTGATAAAAACTGTGATTTTTATAGTGCAGGTGATATCAAAGTACAGTAACAGCAACTTTGTGATAAAACATTTTGTTTCTGTACTGCTTAGGGGTACCCTAATTTTTCTGTTAACAACTATATAAAATTGAATGTCATGGATTGGCATTTTAGAAACACTAGATCGTTTTGCCTAATGGTCTCGCTGCGTAACGCTAGTACTAAATTATCACCCTCCATGACAATCAGCGTCCGGTAGGTTAAGATAGCAACTACTCAGCAGAAAGAACAGTGCGTATTATAATAAGCTAGGTTTAAATATATTATAAGTGTTTTTTTTATTGAATTTCTGAATTGTATGCGCCTAAGAGGAAAATCAACAATCACTGATTCAATCAAAATTTAAAGAAATGGCAGTGTTGACACTATCTCCCATACAAAACTGATGATAGTTTTAAACGCATGTCTGCCATGAGTAAATTTTTTTATGTAACTGATCTCTTAGAATATTTTTATTAAATAGGGACATTCTTCTTTACATAATCAATATCAAGTCAAATAAGAATTTAATTAGTGAAAAGGCAAAATGGTATGATTTTTATATTGATTACAAATTCAGAAATAAATACAAAGATTGATAAAGTTAATTTTCACGATAACAAATATGTATTTTTATTTTAATGTTATATATCTTAGTCCAGATAATTACCTCTATAAAACATAAACTAGAAAATATATAAAGCGAATACGTGCAAATATACTAATTATGAATACTGTCCATCAGCTACCAAAAATGACTTCAAACACTTTAAAGAGCCATTTCCCCGGAGCTGATGTCTTAATGTTACGTTGTATAAAATGAAACAAGTCAAGAGAACTTGTTTCAGGAACAAACAACGTGTAAACTAAATAAAGTTTGTAATTATAATGTATCAAATCACAAACCAAACAAAGTAATACTAGAATAGCCTACCAATGACCTAACCTTCAGAAGCCAACACCTAAATGTACTAGGCCTAGGCTATTTACCAATATGTAACCCAACTATAGAAATTCCAAAAACAGAACAAATACCAATACCACATTATACCTGTATGTTAAATCCAATATAATTTATGTATTTAGAAGTAATTAATTAAGAAATCCAGAGCAATATAATGTAAACAACACTTGTAACCTATGCTATTGTAACCTCAATCCAAAACACTGCACAATTCACTATTATTTCGGAACCTGTATACAAAAACAAATTCACATATTTATTTATTAACTACAATTAAAGACACAAACCGTTACATGTTATTCATAACATGCCATTTTATAAGAAAAACAACTCAAGTACCAATTCGAAATGGTCAAAATCAATCGCGAATCAAGCAGATTGCGCCGACAGTAGGCCTAATACGATCGTCACAAAACATAAATGATTCAGTATAAACATTTAGCGTATGTAAATCGAATTATTAACATGTAATAATTGTATAAAGTGTGATTTTTATTAATTTTAAGTAACAAATGCACGTAATATATATGAGATTATTAGTTAGTGTAGACATTCCAATGAAAACTGTAATCAGCTGTGAAATGTATTATTTAGGAACTCGACCAATAGAAAGAGTCAATTTATTATGTCGGATAACTTCTTTACGATTAATAACTACATATTTAAAATAGAATAGTAAAGCCTTAATACAAATTTAATCTTTGCAAAAACGAAATATAAAGTTGTAAAAAACTACGATACAACGCGGACTATATTTGTTCCGCCAAGCCTGAACGTTTAACCATATGTAAACTAACGCTGCATACTACAACGATCGCAGTTGGTATCTATACGCCGAACGGCGTCTTTTTTTAAAAGGAGTTGAAATGAAGCCATTGGAAGAAGTAGATGCAAGTGCATAGTGCTAGTCAATTTTTGAAAGTTTTAATCATAAATACTTCGTTAAATTCAGTGGAAATTAACCAAATAGAGACTGGTATACTCTAGTACAACTAAATTAGCAATAACATTTGAACAATTTAAAAGATTAAGCCAGATAAAGACTTATAAAAATTAGCATCAAGTCTTATAGACATTAGAACTTTATGAATTTGCAATCTATACTATTAATTAATGAATCCTAAGTAAAATCATGTTTAAATCATATGCGTAATCTAAAAACCAAAGATATATTCAGACTCAGCCGAGTGCCTACCCCGAGATTAATGAAATTTTAATGATATAATAATTACCATTCTTTAAAGACTATTATTCCTAAATCAGAACTAATTGAGCTAGACCGAATTGGCAAATGTAATTATATGTTTCTTGATAAATGATCAATCCATGTAATCCTAAATGTAAGACATATCAACTTATGAAAGTACAGTGCAGTCTCTATAATCCGGCCGTTCAATACTCCGGCACGTCCAGTAATCCGGCGCTGTGTTTCCGCCGATTAGTCAGTAAATTTCTAAACATAATTTCTAGAAATTTCTAAAATATGTCTAGACGTGAGTCTCCACAACAATAGTACAGTTGGACGTCGGCATCTGCTACGGGAAGTGGAATACATTGTGATTGTTGCGAGTGAGTTAAGTGAAGGCCGAGTTGTGAGAAGTACGGCTGCCGCTCACACAGTAAACAAGGACTCGGCGCTCTGTGCCTACGCAACTGCAATAACTTGGGCGGAAGAAAACGGAGTTTCAGCTTCCGACATATTGGGAAACGTGAAGGTCCCGGGTTCAACTCCCGGTCTTGTTCTATGTTTTTTCACTTGTAATTTAATTAAATATCCCTTTCTGAGGAAGTGTGTAAGCGGAAAAAATAAAATAAAATATTTCCTTTAATGCAAAGAAGCAGAAAAGCATTACAAACCGTTTTGCTGTTGTTTAAGTAAATGTAAAGTGTACAGTAGGTATTGAATTTTCATTTTGCATATTTAGTGACTTTGTTCATCGATTAAAATACATACTGTACTGAACCTTTCTGTTTCATATCACAGTTTATTTTTCATAATTAACGAAATTTCTTTACACAGTACATAGTTAAAACGAATATTGTCATAGTTTTCGTAAGCAATAAAAATGTAGTTTATTGTTAAATTTCTTATTTTTTTTATTCACTTTCACTAATCCGGCATTTTCGGTAATCCGGCCTTACTAATCCCCATATAGGGCCGGATTACCGAGATCCTACTGTATAATAAAAATATTTAATAATTGTTAACTTCAAAATTTGTGTCAGTAGAATTTATTGTAGATTACCTAGTCTTACCTAATATAACTTTTGATATTAACTAAGCCTCCTTAAGAGAAAGATGATATATATAATTGACACTACAAAGTGTGGCTATTCAAATAGTAAATAATTGGAAAGATAATAAATTGATGCCCTACTAGTGGGAGCATTATTAAAACAGAATAAAAGAAAAAAATTATAATAATATAATCTACTGTAATTAACTGAGAATAAAACTTTTAATTTTGAATTTATAAAATACCTGTTTTTAATAAAACTATGATATTAAACCTACTATAGACTTTTTAAAACATTTTAACGGAGTTATTATCTTTTTAATTATTACACACAAACTTTTTAAAAAATCCTTGAAAACAACGCAAATCTTTACATATACAGTAGAGTCCGAACTAATTGGGACCGAACACTGTTCGGTTTAGCGGGAATTCGGAATAGGCGGATTTTATGAATAATATCAACATATTGACTAGTTAACCCTTTGATGTCTCATTAAATATGACCCTGATGCTCCCCAGGAAGTAATTAATTTTGGACTTTTTAGCAGTAAAATTGTAGGCTATATCACAATATCATAAACATTAAACCTGTTCTATTTCTTATGATTCAATAAACTTGTTTTCTTACTTGCACGTATCTAAAAAGCTTCAAAAAAAGTACTTGCCCTAAATTTATTTGAAAATAAGTAGGCCCATTGGTATAATTGTGTTACATTTCTCTAAAAAAAGAATATTATGAACGAAAATCTGAAATTCATAAGCTTATACTTTGGCATAAAAACATTATATAACAATAAAATTGTTTACACAATCAAAATATAAAATACAAAAGTCTAGTCTTTCCTATAACATAAGTTAGGCTACTTGAAATTTTTGCGAGTGTGATATTTCTGGAAGAACTTGAAACAGGACTAGGCCTAGAGTCATCACCAGTATCGTCTTCAATATCAGTTTCAAAGTCACTAATAAATGTCAGTCTCATTATTGTTTTCAATAACTGTTACAACTCTTCCAACACTCACTAACATTAATATCTGATTCTTCATATAATAATTCATTTTCAATAGCTTTGTCATAAAGAACACCAAGAATTCAACATGTTTACAACTAACAAACGTAGTCTGCTAAGAACAGACGACACAGCCTTTACATTTAAAACCATGAATATGTTTGTTTGGAATAGCATCAAAAGTATCTTGAAAATTACAAACATAGAGTGAATAAACGTGATCTACGTTGCTGTCGAGTATAACTCGACATGCGAGCGTTCAGCGGAAAATGGGCACTAGACTTGCAACTGCATAGGGTTAAGGCATACGTTCTTAATGCGGCAAATGTTCTTGACCTCGCCTTACGATACGTCGAACAACACACTTCATCATCATCAAATGATGTTATGTTCATGCGGCAATGGCAGAGCATTACATTCTCAAGTCGATTCAGTGCTTTTTGTCAGAAAAAAATCACTGACTTTACTTCATAGTGTAGGTTTACCACCGTCCGTTTCTTTCCTTTCGTTGCGTTACGTTTCTGTTTTCTTCTAAAAACGGAGAATAGGAATAGGTTGTTCAAACTGTCCGTATTGTAATCCCGCAGTCTGAAAAAAGTCCATCGTCTTGAAAAAATATCGACAAAAACATAAAATTCCTTCGAGATAACGAAAACGGAGGAGAAAAACGTATCAACGCAACAATACTACTAGTGCCTAGCTGTTGTATCTAAGCCTTCCTTCTTTCTGAAGGGCTCCTTTTCATCTGACGCTTGTTTCGGTAGCTTCCTTCCCGCAAAACGGATGGAAAACGTGAAGGAAACAAAACCGGACAATTCCAACATGCCCAGTGGGATTAATGTGTTGTCAATTTCCGTTAATCAAAACGCAGAGTAACGGAAGGGGAAAAACGGATGGTGTAAACCAACACTTATGTGTATGTAAATTAGTTATTTTTTGTGTATAGCAGTGATTAAAAATAATTGTATAAATGGAGCCGACATATTATACTGTAAGTTACCAGCTTTCATTCCAATTTTTTTTCAGGCGTTTTCATCTAGCTTATGCTCTATGTATGTTCGGAATAGGCGGATTTTCGGAATAGTGGGGCTCTACTGTATTGTAATTTTTATAACTGAAATTTGATATACTAAAGTATACTTTGTTTCCTCAAAACGACTTCTTTATTAGCGAATTTCCATAGGAAAAATGAGCTATTGCAGTGGCCCTTATGGTGAGACCCAAAGTCGGAAGTAGCAAATGAGCACCGTCATGGTTCAAAGAACACGTTTTGGGGTGTCATTAAAATTCATATATATTCTAGCGGCCGCATTTTAAGTCCGAGTTGGTCCAAACTTGGTACACGTGTTGGTTGTCTTTGCCGATCGGACGAGTTCGTTAGCCAAAAAAAATCCATCAACCGGAAGTACGTTTTTTGTCCAAAAGTAACTATTTTTTGAGATTTTTACTACGAGAATGAAATTTTTTTAGAGTTTTTTCTAAAAATATAAATGTATGATGTTATTCTGCACATTTTGTTTGTTTTACACGACCTTTTAGCTCGCTTGGTTCCCCCAAAAATCGACCAAAACGTAAAATACCAAGCAAAGTGGTGAAAACTCGCGAGGCCAATAGGAGGAAACAAATTCTACTAATATATTGCGTACACACAGACAGCCGTTCAACGCCTTCATGAGTAGACACCTATTTCCAAAATTGTTGGTTGAAACCCTAAAACATGGGCATATAAACTTAATTTTGGAAATTTGCTCAACTCACGTCAGCGGTCCAGCTGCGTAGTCGAATTATTATATTTAAAACCTATAACTAACATAAAAAATACTAGTCTCCTACAGCTTAAATAATAAAAATATAAGTTAAACTAAAAGGGTAAGCCAAACTTGTCTTAATTTTGAATTTAAAACAAGTTTATAAGTGTCTAAAAAGCTATTTCTAATAAATCTATTTTTAAAACCTCCTCCATAATTATGAATACTGTCCATCAACTACCAAAAATGACTTCAAAGACTTTAAAGAGCCATTTCCCCGGAGCTGATGTCTTAATGTTACGTTGTATAAAATGAAACAAATCAAGAGAACTTGTTTCAGGAACAAACAACGTGCAAACTAAACAAAGTTTTTTACAGTCTACTGTAATTACCTGAGAACTCCAAACTGAGGCCAAATCTTTTTCTAATTTTGAATTTATAAAATAACTGTGTTTAATTAAACTATTATATTAAATCTACTATAGGCTTTTAACAAATTTTTAACCGAGTTATTATCTTTTTAATTATTACCACGGACTTTTTTAAAACCTTCTTGAAAACAATGCAAAACCTTTACATTAGGGATAAGTTGATTCTTGATTTCACCGATTCTCGGCACTAGAATCGGCATCGAGTCGATTCCATCGATTCTGAGCCCGGCCACCACCAATCTCTGCAAATACGTTCGGTACACCGATTACTATGGCCGCTGTTTTTATATTTCCTTGTTATATTAATCGTTACATCCCATTTCATTCCAATTTGAAATATTCAGAGAATCTACACTGCACCAAAGTAATAGAGTAGCCGAAGTAGCTGTAACCGTTACTTCTAGGCATTAGTAGCGATTACTTTGTGTGTTTGCAAAGTAGGGATGGGTCGATACCAAATTTTTTGATTCTCGATACCAATAGCTATCAACAAAAAAAAAAACGGTATGTTCATGGAAGAAATTAACGTCCGAACACAATCAGCACTAATTTCATGAAATATTGGCCTTAAACCGTAATTTAATATACCACAGTGAGTTTTCACGAAAGATGACGAAATCCGAATACAATTAGGCAAAATGTATGAAATATCAGTTAAAAACCATAATTTAAGTATCACAGTGAATGCCCGCAAAAAATCGATGCCCGAATACAATTTGTGCCAAATGTATGCCATTGGTGAAATATTATTAAAAACAAAATGACGAATGTCCGCAAAAGAATGCGCAGTCCAAATATTATTAGCGCTAATTTTATAAAGCGCCAGCATTCGAACGCAATTATACAACAGCGTATGTC
>JAGFPH010018968.1:950-15763 GCA_018207615.1 Philaenus spumarius
AAAAAAAAAACATTTATGGACAAAACCGTGGGTGCTGCGCAGAGATAACTTTTGCAATTCGATTCAACTTTTAAGAGAGTTAGCAATTAAAGATCAACGTGAATACAAAATGTTTATGAGAATGTCAACAAATCAGTTTAATGTTTTTTTTACAAAAAGTTGCACCAGCAATTCAACAACAAAACACTAGATAATATGGGGTGCATACCAGCAAAAATAAAATTAGAGTTTTCTCTGTCATTTATTTCTCATTTACTTACATTGTCTATAATTGTGCGCCTATCATCTACATCTTTTAGCAAACTATCCATTTCATGGTACTGTTAAGTTAGGATTTTAAGCCCCTTTTCCCCGGGTTCAAACAACCAGTTAAATCGGTAATGGACAGAGCTATAACAAACCATCAGTGGTTCAGTTATAAAATGCTTATTTTATATCTATCTAAACAAATTATCTCAGCTCGTAAACATTAGCTAACAACAATAATATCTAATACACAATTCATGTACCGGGTATTAGGTTTACAAGACAGACTGGAAGTACGGTTTAGCAAGCTACGTTTATATTATCAACCCCAAAACTCTGAATCCAACGTGATTTTAACATACACCAAAGTACTCTGTTTGCTCACTCATGCTCTCTTGAATACGCCCAGGTCTTTCCTTCGCTTGACCTGTGATAATTCTTCCAAACTTTGGTCTGTGTAGAGATTCCTGCGAAGCTAACTCGCCCCGCAATGTCGGATCTTTCGACCTCTTGTTCCACACAAAACTGGCCGAACTCGCAGCTCGTCGGCTCACTGATCACCCGACCACTCTGAGTGGACTCTGGCCAAGATTCTAAATTCGGATTATCCTATATAACCCGTCTAGCTTCCTGTTGACATCCCTAACAAAACAACGCTGCATTCTGTAGCAGTTGTCTTGTTCCGCGTTGCACGACCTCTTATGCAACCGAGTTTACATATTATACTTCCTGGTCTATCTTGCTGGTCATTACCTTTACATCAAATACAATAACTCTAATAATTAATATAACTAAACCTATCCAGACTAATCCTAACAGTACCATGATATATTTGGTAAATATACAGTATCACTTCCACTTCCTGAACATACTGAATTTTGCATCTTTTTCTTTTCCTGGTTATAGGCTGATTGAAGTGTTTTCATTTTTTTTCGCCTCTATAACCCCGAATCCAGTAAAACACATTTCTTACACAAGTTTCTGGCTCAAGTGTTTAATTTTATATATTGCCGCTACAAATACAAAATAGACAAATATCACGTAAACTAACCTTAAAGACACTTGATTCCACTTGCCGTTTCAATTTGTTACTAAACACTTGTCGTAGCTGTTCCCACAGTCAGCAAACAACAAGTCCTAAGTAAATAGAATCGGCTTTTTTTATTAACTTGCACTGGTAGTTTCACCAATACTAAGCTCTAATTGAGCAAGTTTACACACAAGGTTAAACCCAGCATTATCCAGACCCAATTACTTGTCAGGACACATATGACACTTCATAAGGCACTGCTCCAATGACAACAAATCTTAATCTATCTGTATACCCTTATGCTAACGGCAAAACCGGACTCATTTGATTCTAGTTTTAACAATTCATAAAAAACATATTCAACTAAAATACAAATTTCACTTCATATATTAATTCCTCAATATTCACAAGCGTTCCCTCATGAGTGGCTTCTTTCAGTCCAATCAGTCCGGATAATAACTCTTTCGCCTTGTTGCATGAACCTCGTCTAATCCACCCAAAAAGCATCGTCTCTTTCTATGACATTTGAAATCTAAATACAAAGTTAATCTCAGGTCCATAGAGGTAACGCAATGTCGTGTTTTCACAATATAACTAAAACATTAGGCCATCGCACATTGTTCCATGTTATAAAATAATTACCCGGTCCGTACTATTATTTAAAAATAAAATTACGCAGCAGCAACATTCAATCGATAGATATGCACTTTCATAAATTTATATTGTTCAGTACCGTGAATCTGGTCATTACTGCCAATAATGTTTGCTTTTTAACCCTTCCAGGAGTACTAAGTAGGTAGTGCTGACTAGCATAGCCTAAATACGTAAATGTTTCCGTTAAGGTAATAGTCTAAAAGGAGTAAAAAATAAATTTTACAAATCTATATCAACAGCAAAATAAACATCTCAATGAATATAAAGTTAAAAAAAGACTAATTTTTTTTTAGTTTTTAAAAGATTTTCAGTTACAGGGATCTCGCCTCCCCAATAATCTTAAAATCCAAAAGTTGGGAAATTTTAGGTTTTGAAAAAGTTGGAATTTTGATTTTGGATTGAAATTGGATTAAGTTACACACAAAACCCCTCAAAACTTCAACTTTGGGTCTGGTTTTCGAAAGCTTTTGTTGTTAGTTACTAACATTCACAAATAACAAGCAAATTATAATTTCCAATCCAAAAATGTTGGGCAAGTCAAAATATTTCTGTACCAAATAAATACATTGTCTTCTTTCATATTATGTTCTGAGAAATTTAGTTCCAATCCTTGTTATTGCGGCAACACTGACATGCCATGCACTGCTCCAGGCCACCAGACCAGTGTTGCCAGATTGGGTTTTTTCCAAAAATAGGGAAATTTTTAAGTTTGCGGCAAATATTGAGGAAACGAAAATGGTGGGGAAAATATGGGGAATATTTTTCAATAACGTGATGAACATGTTAAAATTCTTGTAAAATATAGCACCTGCAGTGTTAAAAACCCTGCATAAAGAAGTCCATGGGGAGCCACCAGGGCCCATCATCACTGGGATTTGATAGATTTAATCCCCCTTCTGCGCATTTGGAACCCCCACACAAAAGTTGGAAAATATGGTAAAAATTGTTGGGACATTTTAGATTTTACCAATCCCTCGCTCCCCTCTCCAATAATTTGTTGTAGCAAGTCCCTGTTCAGTGTGTGCATTTAATAGTTATTATTTTATAAAACTCTTGTAAGTAAAGGTCACCAAACAAGGCATCAAAACAACACCTCACAACTGAAATCATGTTTGTAATACCTAATACTCGGCTAGCAATCTACTCGACACTGGGAGGAGGAAAAAGTTCTCTTTGGCACAAATTATAAGCTCAGTCATAGGCCATAATGTAGGGCCAAGACACACCCTCAATAACATAAGAACTATGTTTGCAGAACTTCTCACATGGCTATTTTTAACCACTGTTGTGGATACTCTTACGGGCACATCATATGACGTGGTTACTAAATATGGCAGATATGATGCACTCTTAAAAGGGTTAGAGCTATATTATAAAAAAAATGCCCTCTCGAGTCTGTGAAACTTCTTACTTCAATCAATTCGACTAACAAAACCATCGATTTATATGGGTTAGTAACTTTATTAAATAACACATAATTTTATTAACTTTTTAACTATAATATTTTCAACAAATTTGCTTAAAATATTCAATATTTGAAGTTTTAAAAAATAAATTTAACACAACTTATTGGTAGATAGCTATCTTCTAGAAAATTATTTTTTAGAATCTAACAAAAAATCGCATACAAACAGTTTTGTGATTTTATTCAATAAAATAACTTTATTTAGGTGTTGAATGGAAAATGTCTTTTTATCAAAAGGTAAATTCTAGTACCAGTAATACACAAAACTGAGAGTTTCAAATTTAGTTTTCTTAAACATTTATTTACTGCTAGGCTATATATTTTATATAGTAGCCTACCAGCACCATATCATGCCATTTGGATTAAGTTTCAAGGAAAATAATATTCCTTCTTGTTCATCTTCATTTTCTTTCTTATTGTAAGTAGCAAAACAGATATTCTATTAATACTGCAATTTGTATAATACTTGATTTTACTTGTAATACAAGGTTATTTAATAACCACATGAATCAGTTGTGTAGAGATTAGGAATTATTGTACTTATGTTAATATTCCTATTTTGGAAACGTACAGAAGAATTATTGAAGATTGGATCTTCGCATTAAGACTCGAAATAGGACGAACTCAAATGTACATTATCTCAACAAGTAATTTGTGAATAGCTTATTTTTGATTAAATATTTTTATAGAAAATGTTTCTTTGTTTACTATTATACACATAACCTCAGTTCTTTCTTGTCTATTTTTATCTTTTTGAATAGTAATACTGAAATATATTGTACTTCACATGGCCATAGAGATATTAAACATGTCAAATTAAATATCCTATACAAATTTATAAAATAATGTAATAGTTCGTTTGTTCAAAATTTTAAATCTCCGAAAGTTCAACGATGGCTTTGATATTTTGACACAAAGTTTCATTTGAAAACACGCGTGTTTTTATGTACTTTTTGAAAAACAAGGCCTTTGTTAGCCGTAAAAACAACAAAAACTACACTAAATATTTTACGGCAATGGTAGCGCCGTAATAAATATTTTTATTGTTGATACAGTAATCAGCTGTTTGCTCTAATATTTCCATTAACAGCTGATTTCAAACTTCGAAGCAATTATTTGTATTTCTAACTTTTAGGTTAGGTTTTTATTAAAGTGTAGACCTGGGCCTTGCTGGTTCTTTTAACCTTTATTATAACTGCTGTTAAAAATATCCGAAGTAATTTGATTTGGACATTTAACACTATTTACCATCTGAGCTTTGAGGTCATTATTAATCCTACACCTTTATAAATTATAAAAAAAACATAACATAATTATGTGTACAGAAGGTTCCAACGGTGTTGGCATGCGAAGCATGCAGGAGTCTCCCCTAGTATGAAATGATATAGTGCTGTTATTAAGACCTGATGGAATACTACACAAATTTATATAAGGACAATTTTTTGCCCATAGTCTACAGACCGGTACTGTCTAACAATCCTCCTGAATTCTAACTTGTCTGTATCTTCTAATAAAATATATTCGTACTGCACTACTCAAACATACTGTGGTAATTTACAGAGACATTATGCTGAATCAAAGCAGACATATCCATTGCTGACTTTTTCCAGATCTATTTATCTTTAATTTAAAAATTAACTTTTATTATCGCAGTCTCATAGCTCTAGGCTATATGTTGAGAAAAGGTAGCCATAAATTAAAGAACTTCAAAACTAGTATCCTATTTCTTACTACCACTCATGTTTAAATAACCACACAATTGCCGCCAGAACTCAAGGCATTACAAATTTCGTGCACCGGTAGTAAAAGATTCTTTTAAAAATAGACTACTACTATATTATAGTTGCTATGATGTCGCCTTATGAACTATAACAAAGAATTATTCTTAAATCTGTAATCTATAATAGTCCAATCCAATGTTAAAAGTTGAATGGCCCAAAGGAGTGTTAAAGTTTCTTCTACAAAAAAGCTATGGAACACTTTTGGATTGGGGTTCATTTACTATTTTTGGCGAATTTTTAAAAATACGCTTGCAAAACGCTAAAAACGGGCCTGCCAATTTTAGCTTTAACCATGCCTGTTCTAGGGTTAAAGTATGGCAGAACTCTAACCTGTAGCTAGATGGTAGAATTTTTGCTCGCATACAAATAAAATATCTGCTATGTTTGGAATTATCTACCACGAAAATTCTATCGTATTAGAATATCTTTGCAAAATTTGGGCCTTATCCATCAAACTATAATCTTATCTATATCATTACCAGTGAGTAATCATGTAAGATATTTGATTGTGATTAAAAAATCCTCATCATTGCAATTCTCAATTCAATTGTTACTTCCATTTCCATTGGAAAAATGAGCTATGCAGTGACCCTTATGGTAAGACCTAAGGTCAGGAGTAGCAAATGAGCACCGATCATGGTCCCCAGAACACATTTAGGGGTGTCATTAAAATTCATATATTATATATGTTCAGTCAAAATTGTTTATAACGTCCACCAAGGGGACAGGGAAATCTGGTCGCTATAACCAGTGGTCGTTATAACCAGACACAATTACAGTGCAGTATTTTATGTTTGAACTTTCTAACAAGGAAAATTAATTAGAACGTTAACTTTAACAATAAATCACGTAACAAAGCTGGAGACTTAGGCGCAAACAAATTCTACTAATATATTTCGTACAAACAAGCAGCGATTTAGCGTCAGTAGACAGACCTATTTCCCAAATTGTTGGTTGAAACCCTAAAACATAAGCATATTATATAAACTTAATTTTGGAAATTTGCTGAACTCGCGTGAGCGAAATTTTATTCAATCTATGGATTCGTCTACTAAGCGAAGTAAGCGCCCACAGCATCGATTTCCCATATGGATCTGTGCGTGGACTTGGATTCAAAATTAGAGTTTTATTTGTTTATATAATATTTATTTTCTGGTTCAATTTATACATTATGCACAAATTTCAACAAAAAATAGAATTGAATGTTCACGTCTTAGACTTGCATCTTTGATTATAGACCCTAGTTACATAATAAAAGCTTTCATCTTGCATCTACTCTGTGGCGTCTCTGTCTACTGTGTCTACTCTTTTGTTTGTACTCTAGTGTCTAGTGTTCCAACTTCTAGTTCTGTGCTATGTTAAGGTCTGGTTAAGGTTAAGTGTCGCATAAGTTTTGTTGAATAGAGTAACATTTTATGTTAAAAATTTGAAAATGGAACATTTTATTGTCATTCGTGATTACAAACCTGGGGATGAACTAAAGTGTCGAGAAATAATCAAAGAAGGCACTATGTCTACAGTAAATACTGCCTTTTTAGCAGCATTAACTAGAGAAATAACCTTTCAATTAATAATTCTTACTACAGCTTTGATGTTTATATTCTTTGGGTTGCCATTCACGATTTGCTTAGGGTCCATTCCTACAGTTATTGTATTAATTTACTTTTCAATATGGTCTGGCCATATGTATAAATATTTAGAAATGTCTCAAGATTTATCTAATATCCCAAGAGTGTACATGTCATCCGATTTTACTGGATTCTGGGTTGCAGAAGCCTATGAACCTATGTTTTTTAGTAAAGACCGTGAAAAGTTGAAATATCCCATTTTGAGACAATCTGAATTTCAAGAGAAGAATATAGATGTTAGTGCTTGCCGTAAACAAATTGTTGGGACTGTTGCAATAGTGAAAAGTCAAACTACAGAAAGATGTGCGTGGTTACGTCGAATGGCTGTAAATCCAAACTATCAAAGAAAAGGAGTAGCTTCTGCTTTAGTTAATGAAGCTTTGCACTTCTGTACTGAAAAAGATTATGTTGGAGTTGAATTGTTGACAACAGAATGTCATGACGATGCTCGAGATCTGTATATGAAACAAGGATTTGAGATGAAACAAATGTACCACAAACAGATCGTAGGAAGTGTAGTAACAATACTCATGTACGAATTGCACTACAAAGTAAAGAGTAATAAGATTAGTGCCACTCCATAAATGTTTTGACCATTCTTCATTTGCAGAACAAGATAAGACATATCAAATTAACAAAGCTGTAAATAATATGGATGCGTCAATTGTATTTTTTTTGTTAACATTCCTGCTGGTAATATAACATGTATTAAACTTTTCAGTACCGTACCTTAGTTGTAATTTATAAGTTTCTTCTTAATTTAAACCTATATATAAAAAAATAATTAAAACTAATAAATAACAAAATCTTTAATTACTTGGCCATGTTTAATAATCTTTCAGATAAAATCGAACATATTGAATTTTTGGCTATAGGCCTACACATCAACTCAAAAGTTTAAAATATTTAATGTTGATTTGACAATAAGGAGTTACCTAACCTGAAGCAAAAAGCCTCTCATTTCTTGATTTTACCAGTAGCCTATTATTATGTTAACCTAATCTTTTTTTATCATTGTTTACATAATTGGTTTAGACTAAATTTAATATACTTATTACCTATGTCAACTAATATGCATTTCATTATAATATAGGCCTATATCAAATTACTATAGCCATGAAATGCATATTAGTTGACATAGGTAATAAGTATATTAAATTTAGTCTAAACCAATTATGTAAACAATGATAAAAAAAGATTAGGTTAACATAATAATAGGCTACTGGTAAAATCAAGAAATGAGAGGCTTTTTGCTTCAGGTTAGGTAACTCCTTATTGTCAAATCAACATTAAATATTTTAAACTTTTGAGTTGATGTGTAGGCCTATAGCCAAAAATTCAATATGTTCGATTTTATCTGAAAGATTATTAAACATGGCCAAGTAATTAAAGATTTTGTTATTTATTAGTTTTAATTATTTTTTTATATATAGGTTTAAATTAAGAAGAAACTTATAAATTACAACTAAGGTACGGTACTGAAAAGTTTAATACATGTTATATTACCAGCAGGAATGTTAACAAAAAAAATACAATTGACGCATCCATATTATTTACAGCTTTGTTAATTTGATATGTCTTATCTTGTTCTGCAAATGAAGAATGGTCAAAACATTTATGGAGTGGCACTAATCTTATTACTCTTTACTTTGTAGTGCAATTCGTACATGAGTATTGTTACTACACTTCCTACGATCTGTTTGTGGTACATTTGTTTCATCTCAAATCCTTGTTTCATATACAGATCTCGAGCATCGTCATGACATTCTGTTGTCAACAATTCAACTCCAACATAATCTTTTTCAGTACAGAAGTGCAAAGCTTCATTAACTAAAGCAGAAGCTACTCCTTTTCTTTGATAGTTTGGATTTACAGCCATTCGACGTAACCACGCACATCTTTCTGTAGTTTGACTTTTCACTATTGCAACAGTCCCAACAATTTGTTTACGGCAAGCACTAACATCTATATTCTTCTCTTGAAATTCAGATTGTCTCAAAATGGGATATTTCAACTTTTCACGGTCTTTACTAAAAAACATAGGTTCATAGGCTTCTGCAACCCAGAATCCAGTAAAATCGGATGACATGTACACTCTTGGGATATTAGATAAATCTTGAGACATTTCTAAATATTTATACATATGGCCAGACCATATTGAAAAGTAAATTAATACAATAACTGTAGGAATGGACCCTAAGCAAATCGTGAATGGCAACCCAAAGAATATAAACATCAAAGCTGTAGTAAGAATTATTAATTGAAAGGTTATTTCTCTAGTTAATGCTGCTAAAAAGGCAGTATTTACTGTAGACATAGTGCCTTCTTTGATTATTTCTCGACACTTTAGTTCATCCCCAGGTTTGTAATCACGAATGACAATAAAATGTTCCATTTTCAAATTTTTAACATAAAATGTTACTCTATTCAACAAAACTTATGCGACACTTAACCTTAACCAGACCTTAACATAGCACAGAACTAGAAGTTGGAACACTAGACACTAGAGTACAAACAAAAGAGTAGACACAGTAGACAGAGACGCCACAGAGTAGATGCAAGATGAAAGCTTTTATTATGTAACTAGGGTCTATAATCAAAGATGCAAGTCTAAGACGTGAACATTCAATTCTATTTTTTGTTGAAATTTGTGCATAATGTATAAATTGAACCAGAAAATAAATATTATATAAACAAATAAAACTCTAATTTTGAATCCAAGTCCACGCACAGATCCATATGGGAAATCGATGCTGTGGGCGCTTACTTCGCTTAGTAGACGAATCCATAGATTGAATAAAATTTCGCTCACGCGAGTTCAGCAAATTTCCAAAATTAAGTTTATATAATATGCTTATGTTTTAGGGTTTCAACCAACAATTTGGGAAATAGGTCTGTCTACTGACGCTAAATCGCTGCTTGTTTGTACGAAATATATTAGTAGAATTTGTTTGCGCCTAAGTCTCCAGCTTTGTTACGTGATTTATTGTTAAAGTTAACGTTCTAATTAATTTTCCTTGTTAGAAAGTTCAAACATAAAATACTGCACTGTAATTGTGTCTGGTTATAACGACCACTGGTTATAGCGACCAGATTTCCCTGTCCCCTTGGTGGACGTTATAAACAATTTTGACTGAACATATATAATATATGAATTTTAATGACACCCCTAAATGTGTTCTGGGGACCATGATCGGTGCTCATTTGCTACTCCTGACCTTAGGTCTTACCATAAGGGTCACTGCATAGCTCATTTTTCCAATGGAAATGGAAGTAACAATTGAATTGAGAATTGCAATGATGAGGATTTTTTAATCACAATCAAATATCTTACATGATTACTCACTGGTAATGATATAGATAAGATTATAGTTTGATGGATAAGGCCCAAATTTTGCAAAGATATTCTAATACGATAGAATTTTCGTGGTAGATAATTCCAAACATAGCAGATATTTTATTTGTATGCGAGCAAAAATTCTACCATCTAGCTACAGGTTAGAGTTCTGCCATACTTTAACCCTAGAACAGGCATGGTTAAAGCTAAAATTGGCAGGCCCGTTTTTAGCGTTTTGCAAGCGTATTTTTAAAAATTCGCCAAAAATAGTAAATGAACCCCAATCCAAAAGTGTTCCATAGCTTTTTTGTAGAAGAAACTTTAACACTCCTTTGGGCCATTCAACTTTTAACATTGGATTGGACTATTATAGATTACAGATTTAAGAATAATTCTTTGTTATAGTTCATAAGGCGACATCATAGCAACTATAATATAGTAGTAGTCTATTTTTAAAAGAATCTTTTACTACCGGTGCACGAAATTTGTAATGCCTTGAGTTCTGGCGGCAATTGTGTGGTTATTTAAACATGAGTGGTAGTAAGAAATAGGATACTAGTTTTGAAGTTCTTTAATTTATGGCTACCTTTTCTCAACATATAGCCTAGAGCTATGAGACTGCGATAATAAAAGTTAATTTTTAAATTAAAGATAAATAGATCTGGAAAAAGTCAGCAATGGATATGTCTGCTTTGATTCAGCATAATGTCTCTGTAAATTACCACAGTATGTTTGAGTAGTGCAGTACGAATATATTTTATTAGAAGATACAGACAAGTTAGAATTCAGGAGGATTGTTAGACAGTACCGGTCTGTAGACTATGGGCAAAAAATTGTCCTTATATAAATTTGTGTAGTATTCCATCAGGTCTTAATAACAGCACTATATCATTTCATACTAGGGGAGACTCCTGCATGCTTCGCATGCCAACACCGTTGGAACCTTCTGTACACATAATTATGTTATGTTTTTTTTATAATTTATAAAGGTGTAGGATTAATAATGACCTCAAAGCTCAGATGGTAAATAGTGTTAAATGTCCAAATCAAATTACTTCGGATATTTTTAACAGCAGTTATAATAAAGGTTAAAAGAACCAGCAAGGCCCAGGTCTACACTTTAATAAAAACCTAACCTAAAAGTTAGAAATACAAATAATTGCTTCGAAGTTTGAAATCAGCTGTTAATGGAAATATTAGAGCAAACAGCTGATTACTGTATCAACAATAAAAATATTTATTACGGCGCTACCATTGCCGTAAAATATTTAGTGTAGTTTTTGTTGTTTTTACGGCTAACAAAGGCCTTGTTTTTCAAAAAGTACATAAAAACACGCGTGTTTTCAAATGAAACTTTGTGTCAAAATATCAAAGCCATCGTTGAACTTTCGGAGATTTAAAATTTTGAACAAACGAACTATTACATTATTTTATAAATTTGTATAGGATATTTAATTTGACATGTTTAATATCTCTATGGCCATGTGAAGTACAATATATTTCAGTATTACTATTCAAAAAGATAAAAATAGACAAGAAAGAACTGAGGTTATGTGTATAATAGTAAACAAAGAAACATTTTCTATAAAAATATTTAATCAAAAATAAGCTATTCACAAATTACTTGTTGAGATAATGTACATTTGAGTTCGTCCTATTTCGAGTCTTAATGCGAAGATCCAATCTTCAATAATTCTTCTGTACGTTTCCAAAATAGGAATATTAACATAAGTACAATAATTCCTAATCTCTACACAACTGATTCATGTGGTTATTAAATAACCTTGTATTACAAGTAAAATCAAGTATTATACAAATTGCAGTATTAATAGAATATCTGTTTTGCTACTTACAATAAGAAAGAAAATGAAGATGAACAAGAAGGAATATTATTTTCCTTGAAACTTAATCCAAATGGCATGATATGGTGCTGGTAGGCTACTATATAAAATATATAGCCTAGCAGTAAATAAATGTTTAAGAAAACTAAATTTGAAACTCTCAGTTTTGTGTATTACTGGTACTAGAATTTACCTTTTGATAAAAAGACATTTTCCATTCAACACCTAAATAAAGTTATTTTATTGAATAAAATCACAAAACTGTTTGTATGCGATTTTTTGTTAGATTCTAAAAAATAATTTTCTAGAAGATAGCTATCTACCAATAAGTTGTGTTAAATTTATTTTTTAAAACTTCAAATATTGAATATTTTAAGCAAATTTGTTGAAAATATTATAGTTAAAAAGTTAATAAAATTATGTGTTATTTAATAAAGTTACTAACCCATATAAATCGATGGTTTTGTTAGTCGAATTGATTGAAGTAAGAAGTTTCACAGACTCGAGAGGGCATTTTTTTTATAATATAGCTCTAACCCTTTTAAGAGTGCATCATATCTGCCATATTTAGTAACCACGTCATATGATGTGCCCGTAAGAGTATCCACAACAGTGGTTAAAAATAGCCATGTGAGAAGTTCTGCAAACATAGTTCTTATGTTATTGAGGGTGTGTCTTGGCCCTACATTATGGCCTATGACTGAGCTTATAATTTGTGCCAAAGAGAACTTTTTCCTCCTCCCAGTGTCGAGTAGATTGCTAGCCGAGTATTAGGTATTACAAACATGATTTCAGTTGTGAGGTGTTGTTTTGATGCCTTGTTTGGTGACCTTTACTTACAAGAGTTTTATAAAATAATAACTATTAAATGCACACACTGAACAGGGACTTGCTACAACAAATTATTGGAGAGGGGAGCGAGGGATTGGTAAAATCTAAAATGTCCCAACAATTTTTACCATATTTTCCAACTTTTGTGTGGGGGTTCCAAATGCGCAGAAGGGGGATTAAATCTATCAAATCCCAGTGATGATGGGCCCTGGTGGCTCCCCATGGACTTCTTTATGCAGGGTTTTTAACACTGCAGGTGCTATATTTTACAAGAATTTTAACATGTTCATCACGTTATTGAAAAATATTCCCCATATTTTCCCCACCATTTTCGTTTCCTCAATATTTGCCGCAAACTTAAAAATTTCCCTATTTTTGGAAAAAACCCAATCTGGCAACACTGGTCTGGTGGCCTGGAGCAGTGCATGGCATGTCAGTGTTGCCGCAATAACAAGGATTGGAACTAAATTTCTCAGAACATAATATGAAAGAAGACAATGTATTTATTTGGTACAGAAATATTTTGACTTGCCCAACATTTTTGGATTGGAAATTATAATTTGCTTGTTATTTGTGAATGTTAGTAACTAACAACAAAAGCTTTCGAAAACCAGACCCAAAGTTGAAGTTTTGAGGGGTTTTGTGTGTAACTTAATCCAATTTCAATCCAAAATCAAAATTCCAACTTTTTCAAAACCTAAAATTTCCCAACTTTTGGATTTTAAGATTATTGGGGAGGCGAGATCCCTGTAACTGAAAATCTTTTAAAAACTAAAAAAAAAATTAGTCTTTTTTTAACTTTATATTCATTGAGATGTTTATTTTGCTGTTGATATAGATTTGTAAAATTTATTTTTTACTCCTTTTAGACTATTACCTTAACGGAAACATTTACGTATTTAGGCTATGCTAGTCAGCACTACCTACTTAGTACTCCTGGAAGGGTTAAAAAGCAAACATTATTGGCAGTAATGACCAGATTCACGGTACTGAACAATATAAATTTATGAAAGTGCATATCTATCGATTGAATGTTGCTGCTGCGTAATTTTATTTTTAAATAATAGTACGGACCGGGTAATTATTTTATAACATGGAACAATGTGCGATGGCCTAATGTTTTAGTTATATTGTGAAAACACGACATTGCGTTACCTCTATGGACCTGAGATTAACTTTGTATTTAGATTTCAAATGTCATAGAAAGAGACGATGCTTTTTGGGTGGATTAGACGAGGTTCATGCAACAAGGCGAAAGAGTTATTATCCGGACTGATTGGACTGAAAGAAGCCACTCATGAGGGAACGCTTGTGAATATTGAGGAATTAATATATGAAGTGAAATTTGTATTTTAGTTGAATATGTTTTTTATGAATTGTTAAAACTAGAATCAAATGAGTCCGGTTTTGCCGTTAGCATAAGGGTATACAGATAGATTAAGATTTGTTGTCATTGGAGCAGTGCCTTATGAAGTGTCATATGTGTCCTGACAAGTAATTGGGTCTGGATAATGCTGGGTTTAACCTTGTGTGTAAACTTGCTCAATTAGAGATTAGTATTGGTGAAACTACCAGTGCAAGTTAATAAAAAAAGCCGATTCTATTTACTTAGGACTTGTTGTTTGCTGACTGTGGGAACAGCTACGACAAGTGTTTAGTAACAAATTGAAACGGCAAGTGGAATCAAGTGTCTTTAAGGTTAGTTTACGTGATATTTGTCTATTTTGTATTTGTAGCGGCAATATATAAAATTAAACACTTGAGCCAGAAACTTGTGTAAGAAATGTGTTTTACTGGATTCGGGGTTATAGAGGCGAAAAAAAATGAAAACACTTCAATCAGCCTATAACCAGGAAAAGAAAAAGATGCAAAATTCAGTATGTTCAGGAAGTGGAAGTGATACTGTATATTTACCAAATATATCATGGTACTGTTAGGATTAGTCTGGATAGGTTTAGTTATATTAATTATTAGAGTTATTGTATTTGATGTAAAGGTAA
>JAGFPH010018972.1:2637-15757 GCA_018207615.1 Philaenus spumarius
TAATAAAATAGTATTTTTACATAGAGTAGGTTGCTCAATCTACCTTAAAATTTTCCTTATATGCGAAATATTAAACCCTTTCCAGACTGCCTACACTCGGTATAGCATAACACCATGTTCAGTTTGTTATAATGTTGTTGCAGCTCATGCCACTGAAGATGACGACTTAGTCGATGAAACGCGGGTGACAATTAAACGTTTTTTTGTGAGAATTGTTTTTATTTGCAGAAATGTTTTATATTAAATTTGAAAATGGTTATCTGATAATGTTATATTTAGAACGAGCTTCCGTATAAACATGTTTTCGTTTGTGCAACTTCGTTCAGTAGAAACAAATCCAGGCAAACATTAAAAATTCAGACTCTCAATTTCTTCTCGACAGTAATTATTCTCTAGAAAAGTTACAAAACGCCATCGTACCCTACGCCTGTTTGTCCATCCGAGTTTGTATTCTATTTACATTATGATTTCCCTTGTTGCTTCAAAGTACAAAAAGTTCTTTGTTAGTTTAGTAACAACGTCTTGTGAATTATAATTTTCATTTAGGAAAAGTCGTGAACTCGGGAACAGAGCAAATAAAACAATTATAACAACACATGGTTTCCTTTGAATACAATGTCGTTTGTTGTTTTAGGTTTTTCCATATCTTATTGACGCAAACCCGTACTTTTGTTTATTGAAAAATATTTTTTTCTGCGATATGAATAAATGTTATAAATAAAACTCAACTTATGTTGATATGCCAAGGAGCTGGTAACTATGTTGTTTATACGATCACATTGTCAGTAAACTAATGTTGTTTTGTTGTACGTAACACATTGTAAATTACAATTGATTGCGACCCTATTTACTTATTTTTATAACAATAAAAACGTAGTTTAAATCCATTCAAAATAGCATCTATCAAATATTTCATCAACTGTTTGGAAACTATACAAACTTTGAAAGATAATTATTAGAATGACTAACCGTAATAAGCTGATTTACAACATATATATAAGAAATTTCATTTATATATCTCTGTCTACATAATAAAGCTTTGCATTATAATAAACATAATGCTAAACATCAGCTACCTTCAGGGGTTTTAAAACATATATTTAATTGCATAAACGGTATTTAAAAATGTTATAAAAACTTGGTATTTTAATATAGGCCTACAGGGAGTTTCGTGAGAGGTAATAGATTACAACAACAAAAAAGAAGCTAAATTGTTCATATGAACATAGTCCGGAAAAGTTTCGTTTTCCAATTATCCGCCACTTGTCGTTTTTTTTACAAAATAGTTAATATATAGAGACGTTTTTGACTGATTGAGTTCAAACTTGGCATGAAGTTTAACCTAACAATGATCTATGTAAAACAAAATTAGCGATTATATCCAATAACGCGTTTCAAAATGACAAATGTTTGAAAATGTAAAACCTATGTTACCCAAAAACAGTACATTTTAACGAAAAATTCAAAAACACTTCTTTTTAGCACTTTAAAATCCCTATCGGATGGTGTAGTTGTCAAAACAATCGGATGAACAATCGCTTCGTTCGCAGTGGACAAGCCGGTTTTTAAGGCATTTTGCGTTTTGACCTATTTTGGGGGAAGCAGAAGGTCTTTAATGTCGTGTAAAAAACAAAATGTTAAGGATGATCTCCTACACATATCTGTTCAGGGGTCTCCAAACTACGGCCCGCGGGCCACATGCGGCCCGCGAAGGGATTTGGTCCGGCCCGCAAACACCAATAAAAAAAGTTTTGTTTTAGATATTGAGAGTGTGCAATGCTGTTAAAAGTGCAGGAAGGGAAAACCCAATGGTATTACACTGCATTGTTCACCAACAAGCACTGTGTGGGAAGAAAACCCTTGACGTATCAGAAATAATGGAAGTAGTGGTAAAAACTGTAAATTACATCAGATCACATTCTCTTAAACACAGACAGTTTAAGAACTTTTTGTCAGAAATAGAAAGCTAGTACCCAGACATCCCATATCATTGTGAAGTGCGTTGGCTAAGCAGAGGAAAGGTGCTTATGAGGTTTTTTGAGCTACGCCAAGAAATTGACATTTTTATGATTGAACGGGGCAAGCCAGTAGAAGAGCTTTCGAGTGACCAGTGGCTATAAAAACTTGCATTTCTTGTTGATATTAACACACATCTTAATATTTTAAATTTGATACTTCAAGGCAAGAGTTCGTTTGTAAACGATTTGTTTCATCAACACGTGAAATCTTTCAGATTGAAACTAGTACTTTTTGAAAAACAAGTAGGAAAAACAGTTTTGGACCATTTTGAAACTTGCAAAAACTTTGCTAGTTAAACAAGTGTGCCGTTTCCATCTCAATATGCAGACAAGCGATTTCTAAACTACGTGAGGAGTTTGAAACTCGCTTTTCAGACTTTGAAGAAGCAACTACATCAGAAAAGATCAACATATTACAAATTCCATTTAAATATAAAGTTGAAGATGCTCCTACAGAACTTCAGCTCGAGTTTATTGATCTTATGTCAAATGAAAACTTAAAAGAATACTTCTCCGAGTGTTACAAAAATGAAGATCTTCGTCCTTTTCACAGGTATGTAACAAAGTACTACTTATCTTAGATCAATAAACCAGGTACCAAAATGCTAGTATTAAAAGGGGCTATTTTTATGTATCTTGAATTTGTTTTGTAACATCACTCGTTTTAAAGTTATTAGGATTTTAACATTTTAAATGGCCGCCATTTTGTTTCTGTAAATGATATTATTTTGAAACTTTTATCTAAGATGCATACTAATAAGGTCATTAAATGTAAAAAGTTTCAACTTGATATCTCAAACCATTTTTAAGATAGAATTTTTTTTCTAAAAAACACATACAGACAGATAGAAAACTAAGCAAGATAGGACTATACATTATATGGTGAAAACTGTTTGTTTTTACCTATAGTATAACCTCGTGAAGTTTTGGTCAATACTTACGGGACACCCTGTATAAGAGTAAATATGTGGTAAGTATATATCAAGTACATCCACTGAATATTTCAAAATTTAATGAAGGATATTTGGTTAAATTGTATTGTTTAAACAATGGTATTAGCGATGCGACTAGGCAAGCTTACGTTTCTATAGAAGCGTTGAACCCTGACGTGTAATGCTTGGATACGATCAGACTACTAATTTGGTGCGGGATCCATGTAGGATATGTGCAAATCCACGTTAACAAGATCACAGCGAAGCCGTATTTATACATAAATTAATTAGAAATTAAATCCATATTTTGATTTTAGCTTGACTAATAAATACTAGATAAGCTTATACTGTTAAACTTTTTACAAATTAGCGAATACATTACAACGGCATAACATTTTTGGATGTAAAATTTAATATTACTTTCTCACTATACTATATAGGCCTATAGAGAAAGTATAGTGAACGGAAAAAAATAAATGTTGAGATTTTTGTGGAAATATCCGGTTTTTTGGGGACTCCCTGAGTCCAAAAAATTCTTTTTACAAAATTTCTGTCTGTATGTCCGATTTCGAAAAAAATTTCACCAAACATATCAATCAAGCCTGTATAGATGAACAAAAAAAGGTTTTGAAAAACAAACCCTTTTTGGGCAAAAAAACCCCAAAAAATTAGTTATTTTTTTATAAAAAAAAGGCTTTAACGATTTTGATAAAATCTTGTTTATTTATAGCCCTTAATGTACCCTACCATATTCAAAAAACCGCATCTTTCTTAAAATTCTCGTTTAGCTAATAACAATAACTGATTTTTTCGGGGAGTTTTGGCCTAAAAGGGGGTTCTTTTTCTAAAATTAATAAAAAATCTTTTCGTGCATCTATACAGGCCTAATTGACGTGTTTGGTGCAAATTTATTCGAAATCGATCGAATAGTTTTCTCTCTAGCTAATAATAATTATTATTATTAGTTAATTTCATACTTTAATATCTCCTGCCCCTCCTACAATTATGAAGTCACAGTGAAGCTGTTTAATAATTTAAATATGTGTGCGAGAAAGTATGCGCAGTTCCTGGTACCGTTTATTGTGGTATAATTTAAATAGGGATGAGTAACTGAAGTTTAAATTTGCAGGAAATGTTTTTTCAAAAGTCCTTAATTTGAATAAATTCTGCCAACAGAATATGCCGACATCATTGGCTAACATTTAACTGAAGTTAAAACTGCAGTAATCGAAACCAATAGAAACACCAACCAACTAAAGAATGTAGTAAATCCTTTACATTTGCTTTTATCTATATTCTAAGATACCAAATTTTGGCTACACTGTTTTCTACCCCTACAATGTTCAGATTAGCACCTACCAAATGGAAAATTGCCAGTGTTATTAACCCTTGACTACTATCCTTATTTTGAATAACGTAACTACTATCCTGGGGTCATATCTGACCCCAAAGTTTAATTATGTCCTAAATATATATGAAAAGTGATTAAATAAATATTTTTAGTATTACACATAACTTACTTTTAAGAACAAAGCAAATGGAAACTGAAAAAACATCACTTTATTGAAACATTTTGTAGGAGTAAAAATTAACACGTTTTTGAAACAACATTTAAAAATACCAAGTGAAGTAAAAACATTTAAATCCAAATTTGTGTAATATGTAAAAATAAATAGTAAAGAGCCATCACTAAAGTTTATGTTCAAAATCCCTTATTTACAGTTTGCACACAATACACTCACATTTTTGCGGATTTCGTATACATTTCTTTTTTAGGTGTTTTTGACCACTTAAAAAATCTCTTATCTTTGTTCGTCTTTTTTCCGTAGTAGTACAATTTTGAAGTTTTTACTCGTATTTTCTAGGTTATCCATGACGTAACCCTTTTCCCTCTTGTATCTCATCCTCATCAACAGGAGCATTATCAATTTCTTCCCCTTCTTCGTTATCAGTTTCCTCTGTATTTTCTTCATAACTAAACTCGGCCAGTTCTGCAACGCTTTGACCAGGCCCAATTTCCAACTGGGCTTCCGTTTCATGGTCAGTTCACTCAATCCGTCGCTTATATCGTCATCAGACGCATAAGGCAAGATTTTGTCCGCCTACAATAGCATTTAAAAATCGGTCTATTTCCTTTACATTGAGTTTTCAGCCATATTTTACACAAAACAGAACAAC
This sequence comes from Philaenus spumarius, assembly GCA_018207615.1. Classification (NCBI taxonomy): domain Eukaryota; kingdom Metazoa; phylum Arthropoda; class Insecta; order Hemiptera; family Aphrophoridae; genus Philaenus; species Philaenus spumarius. The sequence continues at coordinate 7,766 of JAGFPH010018972.1, forward strand.
AAATAATACACAAAACAAATAACTAAATACCTAAGAAATAAGTAAATAATACACACACAAATTACAATATTAAAATTGAAAATAGTTACAGAACTACTATCATGGGGTCAATCCTGACCCCATAATTTGGCTAGAGTTAAACAGAGACGAGAAAACATTACGTTTGACCGCCCTCGTGCACGACTCAAGGTCAACTAAGAATACATGGATAGCCGACCCAGACCTGACATAACAACCCTAACTACAACTAAAAATTTACCTCTTGGGGTCAAAAGTTACCCCAGGATAGTAGTTAGGGATAAATTAAGTTTTTTAAAACTTTACCGTTATACATTTTGGCAAATTATACACCACTTAGTAGTAAGAGTAATTCACAATCAAGACGCAAATGATTCGCCAACCTATAAAAATAATAATTAACACATTTTCTTGACTTTTACCGAAAGTATATAATTGAGACGATCTTTCAATATATAAATCCTAATTAAAACTAATTAATTATAAAGTTAAATCGTCAACATATTAAAAAAAAAAAACTAAATATTTACTTAAATTTTCATTGTTTATACAAAATTTAATTGGTTAATTAATAAGTTCAATTAAAAAAAATCATGTGATGCAAAATAAATAATTGTGTAAATTTAAAAATCATTGAGCAGGCCCCATTTTTATAAATATGACTAAAATTCTTGGTAGTTAATTTTTTCTAAATCACAATTATGTGGATAAAAAAGGCAATGTTTCTGTATCATAAAATGAATACATCTAACTGTATGTAGAATACCATACGTAGAAAAATTAAAATCTGAACTTCTTGGCTCCACCATTTTGGATTAGGCATCAGAGAGGGGTTTACTTTACTCTAATTTTCTCGTCTCAACGAGGGCTTTAACCTTTTGAGTACTACGAACGTACGAGTTCGTTTGCTGCTACACCTCCGTAAAGGACTACGCCCGTACGGGTACGTTTTGCATTTTTCTGTTCATAGTACTGATACTAGTAACGCTATCTGCTATTTTTTTTAAAGAAGGTGCATTTAGCGCTAATTTAAACGCTGTAAATCAATACTAGTAACGCAATCTGTTATTTTTCTTAAAGAAGCTGAATGTTTAAAGGAAAACAATATGCAACAGGAAGTTGTTTAAAAAATCCATGCCTTCCATGCAAGCTGTTTATTTATAGTTCGGTGTGCGTCTCTATAGTTAACCTTGTTTGTGACTTTTTTGTTTCCGTTTACACAACTAAACGACTAATTATCGTCTTTTAATAATGATGATGAAATAATAATGAATAATTATTTTAAATCGGACATTGAATATGAACTGGAATGTTACCTTCTGTTCAGGGATATTTTTTAGGTGTATAAAATTTTTTTGCGTATAAAACATTTACAGTAATTATATTTATATAAATATAATTATAATTTCAAATGAATAAAATACATCTGCATACAAGATAAATGAAAGTGAATAGCAGATATAACATATAGAAAAGAAGTAAAATGAGAAAATTAGAAAATAACGAACCCAACAAAGAAAATTCAACACTTTTGTCTATATCATGACTCACTTTCCATGCTTATAGTAAATCACGTGAAAAGAGGTGACGAAATATTTATAACAGAAATGTTAGTACTACTAAAAAATAAGACGATGATTTTAAGTTATATTTTAGACTTATTCCAATTAACTGTTAATTTATTCAAATGATACTAAAAGTATTCAAGATGTACAATATGGCCTACTCGAAGTTACGATGAATAAACAGCCTATGGGCTAGTATTTCTGAGTAATCCCATGCGACAGCACACAACAACGTTCCCCGATGACCGCACCAACACAATAACAAATATTTAAAGCAGAAGACCGTTATAACACTCGACGATTCACACTGTGCTCACACATTAAGCTGATAAGAACAGATACAAGAGCAAGCGATACTATCACAAGGCACTTTGAGTAACCAGTTAAAACCAGTCAGTAATAGCGCGAAGTTTATATAAATTATAATTTTTTATACCGATCGCTGTAAAAAGAGCACGGTTTCCGGGCAAATTGGCTTCAGGATTACGTTTGAAAAGTTACTAGCTACATTTTAACACGGAAGCACGCTCTTACTTGCCTATATAAATTACACTATGTATCGCCTATTCCCTATCCACGCTCTGACTTGTGTCTACGCATAAAGTTTGTAACGTGAGATTTCAGAAACATAGTCGAGCGAAAGTGTCCAAAGGGCCAATAGAAGTTATCACTTCAAAAGAAGTTATCACTTCAAAAAATCTCAGGCTGTGGGCCTAATTTGGAATACTAAAACCTAGTACTTAAAAGGTTAAAATGAGGTATCACCACACAATAAGGGTTAATATTTCAAACTTTTGACTTGCAACTCCCCCCTTAACGGAATATGGGTAAAATTCATTCATACCCCTGAAGGTGCAGAATTTGTCCAATATACTTGAAAATTTGGAGTTAATACTTCTAACAAGTTTAAAACTACAGAGGGTTTCGGATCTTTTGCATCAGTCTGTATATCTAGAGAACTATGTAGATTCACATTATGTTTTAAGGTGTTATGCAGTTAAAAAACTACTTATCATAATGATATATTCAATATTTTTATGTCTATTACAAGTTTAGGTAAAAGGCTAACATGAGTACACGTGTATAAGTAAAATGTAAATTTGTACTGTTGTTTTGACATTATACTATTGTTTTATTTAATACTAGGGGAGTACCTTCTGTATAAATAATCATATTATGTTTTCTCTGTAATAAAGGTGTAGCATTAATAATAACCCCAAAGCTAAGATGGTAAATAATGTTAAATGTTCAAATCAAATTATTTCATATATTTTATAACAGCAGTTATAATACAAGTTGAAAGAACCAACAAGGCTCTTTAGGTCTACACTTTAATAAAAACCTGACCTAAAAGTTAGAAATACAAATAGATGCTTCAAAGTGTGAAATCAAGTGTTAATGGAAATATTAGAGCAAACAGCTGTTTTCCCTGTTATTTTATTCAATTAGTTGCTATGGTAATACATCAGTCTAGTCATAACCTAAGAATTTTTTCCGACTAAATTTACAAATATTGAAATAATACATAATGTTTTTATCAATAAACCAAGAGCTAATCCTGTACCAAAATAGAAATTTTAGAAGAGCAACTTAGCCTAGGCCTAATCCTAAAATGCAAACATAATTCCAAAAGACTATGCCTTGTTCTTAATTTCAATTATCAGTTATAATACTGGTAAATTAAATTTGGCCAATGTTACCATGAGGTTAATAGCTAAATTGTAGTATACCACTACTTCTTGATATAGCATGAAGTAATGACATTTTTTCAAAGAAAGTAAAAGTGCAACTAATATAATTATGTTTATAAATGAAAATATACTGTGAGTTAGTGTATGTTAAGGTTTCTTTAGATGGCAAGCCAGCCTTGACAGAACAAGTAGTGGTATACTAAATATATGCTAGTTACTATTATTGAATTTTGAGCAACAAACCAAACTTTTTGAACAATTACACTGTACGATATATAAAATAAAACTATATATAATAAAATAGAAAACGAATATTCCAATATAGCCTTTAACCACATTCTATCTATTCAACACATTTATAATCCAAAATTGAGTAAATGATACACAAGACACTTGAAAAACCTAGTCTTTCTGCAGAAATTAAGGAGAATGTTAATGAACAAACGAATGCTACCTACGTACGGTGTCTTTTCGTGACGCGCCGAATGCACCCGAATCGAAAGGCGGAGACGTCCGAGTTTGTGTCTACGGTGTCGGTTCGTGACGCAACATCAGAGATTTAACCTCAAGCGAAAAGTGCCCAACGGGCCTATATAAGTTTTCACTTCAAAATGAATTATAGCATATGTTACTCATTGATAGTGAAGCTTTATATTCGTAAAGCTATTTTTCCATCGGTTCAGTAGTTTCAGAGATTACCCCCTACATTCAAACAAACAAACTTTACGTCTTTATAGTATTAGTATAGATGTTCGTACCTTCTTTATGATTTACGTTTAACGGTACAATTCCCTATACAGACTCTTCGTTTATTTGATGGTCACAGCATGTTTATATAAGAACGAGGACAAACAATGAACATTAAAGTAATGACCTATGTTACGACAGACATTTGTTATGACAGTGGGTGGCTACAGTCAGTCGCTTAGATGTTGCAGTTACTTTGTTCTTTCAAATATAAAAATATTCTACAATCAATCTTAGTGTCTACGTCAACATTTCTTCAGACAATTTTAAGTTGAAATATTAAATTAGGCTGGTTAAACGTTCTGCTAATAATAATAATAACAGTTTAATTACAGAAATAAATCGGGTGATAATATTTTTTTGAACTGAAAAATTTCTATAGGCACACCACGTTAAAAAAAACTTTGTGAATCGTATTTTACCGTCACGCTCTACTATATAGGTGTCTCTAAAGTCCCACTCCCCCCCTTTAACTTTTGTGTTTGTTAAAACAAACTAATATCCTTTAGGGAACGATACTAACTTAGCCCAAAGTATCTTTTGAAGCAATCGGAAATTTTGAGTGTCCCCTAAAAATGGGGGATTTTGGGGGCAACTCAAAATTTTTAAATGGGAAGTATGGTCATGTGATACCTCATTTTAAAGGTCTGTTTAGGACTAGGAAAATTACATAAAGAAAATAAAAATCGGAACACCCAAAACAAAATGGCTGCCCCAAACGTGTTGAAATAAATCGACATAAAGTTGCTAATATCAGAAAAAATTTCAAGAGAATTTCATGTTTATTTCAAAGTGCTTGACCTGAAAAATTGATTTTAAATCGATTTCGTAAATTTTATTTTTTACAAAATTTTCTAAGATGTAGGAGTCGACTTAAAATTTACGAAATTTAGGTCAAGCACCTAAATTTCGAGTTTTTTGGGATGCAAAAGGATCTATTTACAATCAGTTCCTTGGAAAAAGGAGAAACAACAACTGGAGAGTAAGAAGCATCGTTATTGCACCAGTTTAGTGAAAAAAATCTAAACTAAACGCCCTCATTTAAAAAAGTAAAAAGTCCTCTTTCATCAAGACAATGCAGTTTGAATGGAATTCGAATTATTACAACATCCATCGTATTCGCCAGATTTGGCCCCCGGTGACTTTTCTTATTTCCAAACTTGAAAAATGGCTCGGCGAACAATAGTACACGAGGAACGAAGAAGTCATCTCCCAAACAGATGCTTATTTTGAGGACCTAAATCTTACTTTAGGACGGTTAAGAAGGTTGGAATAACGCTTAGAAAAGTGTATAGACATAAAAGAAGATTATGTTAAAAAATATTTTTAAAATTACCCAAAATACTTAGTTTTTGTTTTAAGGATTATTTTAAATTTGTATAGGAAGTTTTTTTTTTGGTCTATTTTGACCTATATGAATTGTATACGCGCATTATTGAGTCATACCCTATATCAAATTTTATATTTTGTCATACATTATTACTGTACCCATATCTCTACGTTATATATAACTTTACACATATTATAATTAATAAATATGTATATGTTTAGAGTCATGTAAATAGTTATTTTATATAATAGCGTGTGTGTTATGTTAGTATTTTATAAAGTTGTTTGTGTTTACACAATCAGTTTTGCTTTTAATAGTTAGTGTTTAGAGTATCTTGTCACACTTAGGCGGGTTACACACTGAAGTGGCGTGGCTGCCACGCGGAGGCACGCTGCATGCGTCGTGCCAGTGCATCGGCGAGTACGATGCAAGGAGCTTACACACTGGAATGGCGCCACATGGCCATACATTTATATCTGACTATACTCAGTATGTTCATAAAATGTCAACAAGTGAAGATGAGCTGTTCCTGTTGTTAGCTGGAAAATAAATTTAAATTACTTTATTTATAAATTATTATTATAAAATTTTTAGTATCGAAAACGTACATACTTTGAAAACAAAATTTACAATACATTTTTAAACGTACATATCTTTTGATCTATATATTCGATTTTAAATATTAAAAAAGATTTGAATTCACAATAAAATTATCTTTAACTTATTATATTCATAACCCAAAACATAAATTAAATAAATGTCAAATAATAAAAAATAAAATAATATTGTTCACCATTTGTCGAATTTTAAATAGTAATGTTATAGGCCTAGTCAGTAAAGGTGTTGAAATTTGTTTTAGCAATCTGATTTTTAAAATTGTTATTGTAGGTATGTTTTCTAAACGTGGTTCAAATTTTACTGAAATCAGTTAAATATTTTTAAAGTTATTAAATTTTTACTGAAGACATGAACAAACAATTTTTCACCGAATAAACTTATCGGAAAGTTGGTTTTATAGGCCTAATCAGTAAAAGTATTAAAATTTGTTGTAACAATCTGATTTATTTTTATAATTATTATAGATATGTTTTCTATATGTGGTTCAAATTTCATTGAACTCGGATAAATATTTATAAATTTGTTCAATTTAGAACCTGTGGAACACAAATCAGACCTGAATTAAACACTGACGAAGGCTAGAGAGTGGTATCTATGCATGCGCTGGGTCGAGATGCGTGTGGCATGCGTCGCCAAACACCGACCGATCGGTGTTCGAGTGGCAGATGCGTGGCGCAGCGCGATGCACGGAAGATGCGCCACGCCATTGCTATTTCAGTGTGTAGCATCCCGTTTAAAAGCATTGGTTAATTTTCGAGTGGCGAACAGCTACTTGCCACTTGCAGCAAGCTGCATGCCACGCCACTTCAGTGTGTAACCCGCCTTAATATTAAACGGGTTGATTTTACAATTTATTACATTTTGTACAGTTTACTACTAGCATACTTGTTGTGAAATCGGATAGTTGTAATTGCCAAAACACATTCACACAGACAAAAGTGTAATTAAACTTAGCATCATTGAATTAATATTGCTTTTATTTAAAGATTAGATTATTTAAGTTATAAGTTAATAGTGAGTTGAGCGGATTTGAAAATTTTATTTAGTTTATATGTTTAAGGGTGTCAACCAACAATTTGGATAGTTGGTTTTCCTTCCGAAGGCGTTGAATAGCTGCCTGGAGTACATAATATTTTGGTAGATTTTGTTTGCACCTCAGCTTCCAGCCCCGGATCATGCTCTGCTTCGTTCCACTAGCATCGGAGAAATTCGCTTTGGGGGTTTGTACCTCGACCTTGCGCCTTCAGATTATGGATTGATTCGCTTCGCTCGTAGATGACAAACTATTTTTTTATAGTACTTGTATGGTACTTTTAAGGTATTTTACTTGTTGATCGATTTTAGGAGACCAGTGGGCTACCAAATGTGCAGAATAACCTCAAATAATTATTTGTGTAGGTAAAACCACAAAAAAGTTTAATTCTAGCACAAAACTTCTACTGCTAATTATTAAAAAAAATTTTACTTCAGGTCAAAACAGTTGCTTCCGGTTGTTGGAATTTTCTTGCTAAGGTACTCGTCCGAGCAACTTAGAAAACCGCCGTGGTACCAAATTTGGACCAAATCGGACGTAAAATGCGGCCGTCAGAGTGCCCCATTTTTAATGACATCCGAAAACATGTTTTGGGGACTGTTACCAATATAATTTCTTAAGTTGTATTGGTAAAATTATAAACATGTTTATGATTTTATATAAATGTACTTTATGTTGTAAAATTTTATCAGTATTACTAGTTTGAAGTAGATTTCAAAGATTTTATTCAATCATAACGAACTTTTACACCAGGCAAATTAGAAAAAAAATAACTGAATTTTGAGATAGGACCTACAGCTCGGATAGACATGTGGTTTTTGCGTTGTGTTCAGAAATGAACCGGAAAAAAGTCTACATGCTCAGACAGAATTGCATGGGGCTGGACTGTATAAAATGCAGGCTATCCGAAAGTGAATCATTTTTTTGAAAATATCGAAAATTTTATAAAACGTTGTGAAATTCACTTCTCAGGGGTTTGGAGGTCGCTGG